>BQNB010007270.1:2767-51010 GCA_026074375.1 Tanacetum coccineum | reverse complement strand
AAATTGGGCCTTTGATATCCAAAAGATTCTCCTTTTGATTTGGTAGCATACACTAATAGTGATTATGCTAGAGCAAGCTTGGATAGGAAGTCTACAACAGGAGATTGTCAATTCCTTGGAAGTAGATTAATATCAACGCATTGCAAGAAACAGATAGTGGTTGCAAATTCCACAACAGAAGCTGAATATGTGGCTGATTGAAGTTGATGTGGACAAGTGCTTTAGATTCAGAATCAACTACTTGATTATGGGTATAATTTTATGCATACCAAGATCATTATTAACAATAACAGTACTATTTGCATAATTAAAAATCCTGTTTTTCATTCAAAAACAAAGCATATAGAGATTAGACATCATTTTATTAGGGATTGCTATGAAAAGAAGTTGATTCAAATGGTCAAAATCTATATTGACAAGAATGTTGCCGATTTACTTATAAAAGCTTTTGATGTAAGTAGGTTTCAATATTTGATTGCTAGTATTGGAATGCTAAATCCTTAAAATCTTTTATGTCTTTGTGTTTTTGTAGAGTTTTGTATGAATTAGTACTGTTATTCATGTAATTAAAATTTTCTGCTGTTAAGTATAATTAGTGCTGCTAGTTATACTTAATACTGCCGAGTTAATACTGTTAGGTATAATTAATACTGTGATAATAGTGAAAACAGCTATGGCTTTTGTTTTCTTGGTTTTTGGACTAACATTTTACAAAAAAGGCAAAGAAAAGTGTTAGATTGATATGGAAAAGTTGGTTATTAGAGAAAATAGACAAAGAGTTTTGGTGAGAAAAAGAATTGAGAGAATTTGTGAGAATAAAAACAGAAAGAGAGATGTGTGAAATAAAAAACAGACAGAGTGATTTGGTGAGAAAAAGAATTGAGAAAAATGGTGAGTTGAAAAACAGAAAGAGAGATGAATATATTAAAAATAGACAGAGTGTTTGGACTGGAATTGAAGTTAATGCTGCTAGGCATAAACTTACTACTGCTGTTGGAAGTTAATGCTGCTAGGCATAACTTACTACTGTTGTTGGAAGTTAATGCTGCTAGGCATAACTTACTACTGCTGTTAAAAGTTAATGCTGCTAGGCATAAACTTACAACTGTTGGTGGACGTTAATGCCGTTGAGGGTATTTTTATAAAAACTTCGATTAAGGGTTTCAATCACTTATTTGATCAATTTCATACTTTCGTATACTCTCTAATCTCAAACCCTAACTCAATTTCATCATTCATCATCAAAACCCAGCACAAATGGTGAATCTAAAGTTTGCAAATACTCACAACATGGTCGCATTTTTATCTAAACCTGCTAAAAGTGAAGGGTTTGAACAAATTGTGGATTTTATGAATGCACACACCATAAAGTATGCTTTAACCGTTAATCTCACGATATACACTTCGTGCACCGGACAATTCTGGGCTACTGTCAAGGCAAAAACTGTCAATGGGGAAGTACAGTTACAAGCCCTAGTGGATGGAAAGAAGATCATCATTACTGAGTCGATTGTAAGAAGAGATCTTCAACTAGAAGATGCTGAAGGTGTTGATTGTCTACCCAATACTACTATCTTTGAACAACTTACACTAATAGGGTATGAAAAACTTTCACATAAGCTTACTTTCTATATGGAATTCTTTTCCCTCACAATGGAAATTCCTTATTCATACTGTTTTACAATGCCTAAGTGCTAAGACTACTGCATGGAATGAGTTTAGTAGCACTATGGCTTCTGCAATTATCTGTTTAGCTACAAACTAGAAGTTTAACTTTTCAAAGTACATTTTTGAAAGTATGGTGAAGAACTTGGATAATGCAGGAAATTTTTTGATGTATCCAAGGTTTGTACAAGTGTTTGTGAATCAACAACTTGAAGGGATGCCTGCTCATAAGAGATTATATAATGCACCCTCTCATACTAAGAAGATATTTGGGAATATAAGAAGGGTAGGGAAAAGTTTTTTTAGAAGGGAAACACCATTATTTCAAATAATGGTGGTACAAGAAGCTGAAATGGGTGAAGGTTCAACAAATCCCACTGATCCCCATCACACACCCACTATTATTCAACCATCAACATCTCAACCTCAAAATAAACAAAGACCTAGGAAGCCAAAGAGAAAGGAAATTGAGATACCTTAGTCTAGTGGTCCTACAACCAATATAGCAGATGAGGCTATCAATAAGGAGATGGATGACAGTTTGGTGAGGGCCGCTACTACTGCTACTCGATTAGATGCAGAGCAGGATAGGGGTAACATTAATATGACCCAATCCAAGGCAACACTTAATGAATCAAGTTCCCCAGGAACTAGTTCAGGTAGTGGTCCCAAGCGCCAAGAAACCATGGGGGATACAATTGCTCAAACTAGGTTTGAGAATGTATCTAAACATCTATTGATCCACTGCTCGTAAGAGGTAACACACTTCGAAGTGGTGAGGATAGACTAAAACTTAAGGAATTGATGGCATTTTGTACAACTTTACAAACAAGAGTTCTTGCTTTAGAGACAACAAAGACCACTCAAGCTTATGAGATTGACAGTTTGAAAAGGAGGGTCAAGAGGCTTGAGAAGAAAGATAGGAAAAGAACTCACAATCCTCAGATGAAAAAGGTTTGGGTGAAGAGGATGCATCCAAACAGGGGAGGAGGATTCACGATATTGATGCTGATGAAGACATTACCCTGGTTAATGATCAAGATGATGCTGATATGTTTGGTGTTAATGACTTAGATGGTGATGAGGTGATTGTTGATAATGTAGATGCTACTGAAGAAGTTACTGCTGTTATTGAAAAGGCTAAGTTGGTTAGTGCTACTGAAGAAACAGTTAATGCTGCTGCTACAACAGTTAGTACTGCCAATATAATTCTAGTAACTGATGTTGAAATTACTTTGGCTCAAGCACTAGCAGAGTTGAAAATTACAAAACCCAAGGCTGATAAGGTTGTGATACAAGAACCAGAGCAGGGTACAACTACACCAACACTTACAACAATAACTGCTGCTACAACAATTGCAGCTGCTAGCACAAGACCCAGGGCTAAAGGGATTGTTATTCATGAACAAGAGCAAGCACCTACACCAACAGTTTCTTCACAACAACCATTATAGGTCAAGGCACAGGACAAAGGCAAACAAATTATGGTTGTAGAGCCTATGGTAGAACAAGTGAAGCCTATGAAGAGGCTTGGACAAATGAGACTTGATGATGAACTTGCCTTCAAGCTACAAGCTGAAGAAAAAAAAGAAGAAAGGCTTGCCTGAGAAAAAGCTCAACAAGTTGAAAAAGCCAACATAGCTTGGGATGATGTTCAGTCTAAAATTGAAGCTGATTATCAGTTGGCTCAAAGACTGCAAGCTCAAGAGCAAGAAGAATTGACTGATGCAGAAAAGGCAAGATTGTTTGTACAATTCTTAGAGCAAAGAAAAAAATATTTTGCAGCTAAAAGAGCAGAAGAAAAGAGGAACAAACCACCAACAAGAGCTCAACAAAGGAGTATCATGTGTACTTATCTTAAAACATAGAAGGATGGAAGCCTAAAGATTTAAAAAACAAGTCCTTTGCCAATATTCAAAAGCTGATGCAGAGATATCACAAGAGAGCAGTTCAAAGAGAACAGGAGATGAGTGGTATGTGCTTAATTACACATACCTTTTACCTTTAAAAACAAGCTAAAATAACCAAAAACGGACTTAAAATGCCAAATATATGCTTGTTTTGCTAATTGTGTTGTGCAGGAACGGATAACTAAGAAAAGGACGAAAAACGAAGCCAAATCGACAAAACCGGACTCGGAATGGAAAAGCAGGAAAAGACAAAGCCAAAGTCCAAGCAAAAGTCAACAGAAGTCAACCCAAGTCAACCCCGAAGCCAAAAAGTCAACAAGTCAAGACATATAAGTTTGAGGGTTAAAATTGCTAAAACCCTAAACTTGTATTTAAAAAGGAAAAGAGAAAAAAGAAGACAAGGGGCCAAACTGCCTAAATGGGAAAGATATACCACAAGGACCATTTCTGTCAAGTCCTAAAACTATTAACCACCAAGGACGTGTACTGCAATTGTGTATATAACCCTTGGGGACTGAAATTGCCAAGTCCCCAAAAGGTTTTAAACACAAGGACCATGTATGCAATCAAACAAGACACTTTGAGGGGCCGATTTTGCCAAAACCCCAAACCCACACTCTGTCTCTCTCAAACCATTTTTCCCGCCATAGCCAAATCCCAAAACCCAAAGCCTGTGAACCCTTTTTCCTCTCCCCAACACACTCAATCTCTTTTTTCCCAATTAACCAGGGTGTTTTAACATCCCCCCTCCTCCACTAAACCCCTAATGCCATGTTGGCAATCCAAACCCACACAAAAACCAATCAAAGGGTCTATATCAATCGGCTTGGACTTCAAGAAAAACCAAGGGACAGGATGTGCTTGACTTTACACTCACACAGCTAGCACAACCCTTTTGTTGTGTCTACAAAGAAACACAAGTGCAAGAGGACAAGAAGAAAAGACTAGTCGAATTTTTTTCTATTTAAAGCCTTGTAAAAGCCATTGTGGCTCAGTTAGTTAACAAGTTAGTTTTATGAAGTTTTACAAGTTTTATAGTGAAGTGTAGTTAGTTTTTAAAAGTTTAAAAAAGGCATGGAAGAATGAGCTAACATGGAAGGCTTATTGGGTGTAGCTTAGTTTTAGCTTAAATATAAGCTGGGTAGGATTTAGAGCTTATTAGGATTCACAAAAATCCTTTTTGAGCAAAAGGATTAAAGGTACTTTTTCTTCAAAAATTTTGCTTATTACTGTAGCAATAAGCTCACTCAGCTTATTTTTAGCTTATTTCTGTTTTTATGCTTATTAGTGTGTATAAATGCTTGTTAGTGCTTATCATTTCATTTTTATTCAACTTGGTGAAAAACTGTCTAAAAAATGCTCATAACTGTCACTAGCTTATTTCCATTTTCAAATGCTTATTAGTTCATCTTTTTACTTTATTATTGCTTAGTATAGCTTAAATAGGTTTAGACTTTTAAAAGTTTCAGTAAAATTTAGTTTTCATAAGTTTTTAAACCTTTTTCAAAAATTAAGGGGGTGTTTGGGGTAACATTTAAAACGGGTCAAAATAGTTTTAAGTTTGGGTTGAGGTCATTTAGTGAATTTAAGCTTAAGATTTAAGCTTATTTAAAGCTATTTCAAAAGTCCTTAAGGTTCAATATTGTTTTTCAAAAAGATTTTTAAGCATTTTTGAAACTGTGAGATTTTTACAAACACCACAAGTGCTTATTTAGTTAAGCACTTGTGAGATTGAGTTTAAGTATCAAAAAGTGTGTTTTGTGTGTGTATAAAAAATGCTGTCAAATACCTTTGGTCTTTTGACTTTGGTGAGTCAAAAATCACCAAGTCTTTAGTAGCAGTTTTAAAAAATCCAAAAGACCTTTTTCACCATCAAAAATCAGCAAGTTTTTATAAGTTTTAGGATGTCAAAGTTTGTGCACAAGTCCATAAGTTAGAGTACTCAATCTGTTTTCACTTGTCTTTTTAATTTAAGCTTATTTGACAGCTTTTATAAAGCTGTCAAATAAGCCCTTGAGTTAAGCTTTAATCTCCCCTCGTGCAAAGGGGAGATTTTAAGCTTCTAGTTCTTAAGCTTTAAGAGTGCTTAAGCCCAATCCCTTGGCTTATTTCAAGAGCCTATAAGCTCTTGTATAAGCCCCTTTAGTTTCAACTCTTAAAAAGCTTGTTTGATGGCTTATTTTTAAGCCCAAACTTGCCTTTTGACTGTTTTTAGCATAGATTAGTGTAGGGATTGCTTATTTTTACTTTTAGCTTATTCAGCTTATTTCATAAGCTCACTTATGTTCTGAATAGCTTATTTAGATTAGTTAGTTAGATGTTAAGCTTGTTTAGCCTTTTTCTTAGCTTATTTAAGTCCAAAAGTTAAGTCCTTTTAGCTTTTAAGCTTGTTAGTGTTTCTGTCCACATTAAGCCCTTTGTCCAGCTTATTTTAGTTTTAGCTTTTACTTATTTTAGCTTATCTAGATTAGGATTAGCCCCCTTTAGCTTATTTTAGTCCTAAGTCTAGCTTATTGTCGACCACAAGGCCAAATGACTTAAGTCATTTAGCCTTTAAGCCTTTTAAGCTATTCTGTCGAGTTTAAGCTGATTTTTCAGCTTATTGAGTGCTTTTCATAAAAACTTGTAGTTGACAAAGTTGTTAAGCCCCACGAGCTTAACAACTTTGCTTTTTTAAGTTTTCGAAAAAAAAGAGGGAAAGACAAGAGGCCGGTCATGTGAGGCAAGACTTCGAACCCGAGACTTCTCGATACATTCCTCTTTTACTGACACACACCTCACCGCTGCGCCTTGGGGACTTTTTTCGTCTATAGTCCTCAAGGGGCATTGATTTTTTATAGAGTTTTTCACCTATAAGCTTAAAAGATGTATAATGAGTCTGTGAGTTGTTTGGGCTTATTTATTAAGCTGATTTTTGTTTCTTATTTTTCTTAGGATTGTTATAGATTAAAGTATTTTGTGTAAAAATTTCAGAATTTTTCGTAGTCATTTAGTATTTTTTATAATTTAATTTAGTTAAAACTTTTAAAAATTCATAAAAAATACAAAAATTATCAAAAAAATATTTTTCTTTTTTAGAAAATTTTAAGAGTTTGTCATTAGTTTGTAGGAAAAATTTAAAAGGTTTTCGTAATGTCATTTTTACAAACTTTTCATCTTTTAGAGAATGGAACGCTGGTTCCGGGTACGTTTTTTGTGTTGATCGTTTTTGGGTTCAAAAGAAACTCCGTTTTTCGGTTAGTCTTTTCATTCTTCGTTATTTTGGTCCTCGAGGAGTTTCGAAGTTAAAAATTTTCTGCGCTAGGGTTTTATTTTTAAAGATTTTAGGTTTTTCCCCCTTTATTCGGGATTCGTGCTCTCGTTTTCTAGTTTAATTTCATAATTTCTAGGTTTTTCTTAAACGTTTTAGTTTGTTATTGTTTAATTTGACTTTTCCACACTTTCAATTCAATTCTCTCCTTCAAACTCAAATCTTCGACTGTATCGATTCTCCAATCCAGCCTCGAGGGGGTATAAAGACCCGGGAATACTCTATACTACTTCTCGGTTATATTGATCTTGATTTTTAGACTTATATATATTTTATATTTTTTAATATATTATATATTTAGTGTAAAAACCACCAATCAATCATCACGAACGGGCACATCACACGTATCATCGAAAATACCCTCGAACTCACTTGGGATTGGGACAAGGTTCTCAACACCAGACTTTATTACTTCGTCCGATTCCGTTTCCGTAATAGTGCTAAGATGCTCGTCCCCCATACTTAGAGAGTTATCGGGGCTCCTCGTTTGGTTCATTCGGGTTCTGTGATCGCTTTAGGCCTTATCATATAACAGATTACTCATCATCGGTCATTCATCGAAGTATAAAAACAAAATCGGACGATTCCTAGCTTGGGATAATTAATATATTCTGAAAACTCTTCAGCTGATATTTCGCACCATCTTCAGGAGGTTTACTCATCATTTCTTGATATCCTCTTGTCGATATTGCTTAGCCGTCAAGATCCTTAATTTTGCTAAAAAACTTTCCAAGCTATCAATCTAACTTTGGTTGTGTTACTCCAAAAACGATTCGCCTAATTCCTTAAGCAGGTGCACACGTCCTTCAAAACGTTGTTTAGGCTTCCTTCATCGTCAATCATAGAAGAATTCCAATATGGAATAAAACTTTAGTGTTGAACGGTTCTTTTCTCGTGAAGAATTTCTTTAAGAATTTGCCATAACTCGTTTATAAGCTTACGCAGGCACTTCTTGTAAAACTTAGTGGTTGATTCTGCTCTTCTTCCATTAAACTTTGCTTAACTTAAGCAATTCTCCTCGGTAGCAAATAAAGCATCAACAAATAATAGGAGGCTATCGTGATCATATCTCCTGGCGTCTCCTCCCTGGATTGTATAGCTTTACCATTCAAAAATCCCTTTTTGAGTGCTACTATTCCAAAAATCTTATCTACTTGTCTTTTATGCGGATGATACATTTAGTACCCGGGAAAACACATCAGTGCTCAGCGGTTGTGGAGTTGATATTGGTCAAAAACCAAAAGAATTAGGATCATGACCAAGAATTTTGCTCAAATAATACATTCATTGGTTGACATTGATAAAGTGTCTGCGGACCCCCGCCAATTTGCACAACAAAGATATTGTTGAGACAGAACTTTGAGGATTTTTGTGGAAAATAATTACATTAAAGTTTTGATTGTAACACAGCGCTCCTGTTCATAGGACAAACGGGTACTTATGGTTGGACAATCCATAACCATAAATGAG
The DNA here is from genome assembly GCA_026074375.1 of Tanacetum coccineum. Lineage (NCBI taxonomy): Eukaryota > Viridiplantae > Streptophyta > Magnoliopsida > Asterales > Asteraceae > Tanacetum > Tanacetum coccineum. The sequence goes on along the minus strand of BQNB010007270.1, from coordinate 42,655 downwards.
TAGAGTAGAGAGTGATAATAACTCACACAAGTAAGTGACTCAACTGGAAGTGTGGAGGAGTGGTCGGAAACATATTAAGAATTATCGAAAGAATCCGGATTACTTCATGGACAAAAATGAATCGGGGGGGTGCGGAAAAAAACTAAATTGGCTCTTCCCACCTGTAGCAATTCCAATATGGAATAGAACTTTGAGCTGTCAGCTTCTTCTTCTCTTGTTGAATTCCTTTAAGAATTTGCAAATCGTTTATAAGCTTAAGAAGCAATTCTTGTAAAACTTCAGGTTGATTCTGCTCTTCTTCCATAGCTTGCTTAATCTTAAGTAATCTCTCCTCGGCTAGCAATAAAGCCATGCACTTTTCATTAGGAGGTATATGATCATACTCCTTTAAAAATGCTTGTATAGCTTCCATTAATTCGTCTTGAGCTTGCAAAATTTCTCTACTTGTCTCTTAAGGAAGATAATTGATGGGAAACTGCGGGGGTTGATATTGGTTAAAACTGGAAGAATTAGAATTATAGCAAAATATATATAATATAAATACGTAATAATAAGGAAGATAATCAATAATAGTATAGATAGTATTTCCGTCGGGATAAGAAATTCACTTTTAACCAAAGCGAAATCTCAAAAACCTTCCGGGTCGTTTCCTCGACGAGAGGTGAATGGAAATCTACGTTCAAGTTGTAAATCGAGCTTGAATAGCATAAAAGGGTTTTTTGATTTGGTTTTCTAAGTCTACTAAAGGGAAAAGCATATAAAAAGGGAAGCTAAACTTTTGGTTTTAAAACTATATTTATACTAAAAATTAAACTAATATTAATTCTAAGATTTAAAACTTACAAGATTATACTAAAAGTGATCTAAAAATATAAATGACTAAAATGCTTGCTAAGTGACGTGAAATGTTCATTAAGTGCGGGCTTAGGTTTAACGAATTAAAATGACAAGAAAAATGAAATGCTCAAAAATAAATGACAAGAAATTAAATTGCATTAAAAATAAATGACGGAATGTAAATCGAAGAGACAAAACTTATGACTAAATATTTTTTAAATCTTTTTAAACCCGCACCTAAATTCCAAATCACTAATCACTTAACAAGCACTACTAAATCTACTCACTACTCATAATGACATAAAAACTAAACATTTTAAAAATAAAGCTACACTAAGCATGGCATAAATCAATTAGGCAAACATAAAATAAAACAATAAAATAAAACTACACTAATTAATTGAAAAAGGAATAGAAAATGAACCGAATTGGAGACCCGCAATTTAAACGAATACCACCCGATTTATTTAACTAAAACAACTAATAAAAGTCGGTCTAGCTAAATAAACCCGTAAGCTCCACGCCTCATGAGTAGACCGGTACCAAAATTCACAAAATAAAATAACACCATACTTAAAATCAACTGTCAACCATATTCAATATTAACTTTTACTACATTTGCAGGCCCTAAAAAGAAACCAAATGACCTAAGACGTGGCCTAACTAAATTTACAATGGCCCAAATGATTAATTTTAAACTAAACTAAACCCATGGATAAATGGTATTATAAATCGTGGCCTATTTCAATTTTATTTAATCTGGTGGCCCATACTCACATTCAAACGACCCAACTTCTAATCTAAAACCTAACAGCTCAAATAAAAAAAAATCAAATTAAACGAATCAAAAGCATAGCTAAACGTTTCCAGGAGTGAATTTCAATCAAAACAAAAGCTTAATTTCTACTTAATAAGCACTATAAAAGCTAACTCCATTACTAAGCTAGAAACGAATGAGCTCAGGATAAGCTCATAACACTAATTAAGCCTTGAACCAATGATTCTAAAAAAAACTACTAAGCTCGAATAAGCGATCCTACCTAGCAATTTTTATTAAGTGATTGAGATTAGGATTACGAGATATGCACCAAGATAAGCACTAGCACTCAAAACCTTGACAAAAAGCTAGAACAATTATAAGCTAAATTGAGATCTAAGATTAAAACTACTTATTGAGCCATCACTAAAACGAAACTAGTTCGAAACTAAACACGAAACAAAGATAAACAATTTACCAAATGAGATCTGAATTTCTATCAAGCTATAAGCCAACATGAAACGATTTGAGAACTTTATAAGCAACGTATTTCAGCTTATAGAATAAGCTAACAAGAAATGATTGAACCGAACAAATAAGCGAAACAAATTTCAAACCAAGATCTTAAATCAACTTCAAACCAAATTTATTACATTATATTAAAAAGCTTGAGACAAGAGTTGAGTACAATAAGCATAAAAAAAACTAAAAAAATCAATTACAAAAAATAAGCTAAAAATTTATAAACTAAATTAAGAAAAATTAACTAAAAAAAACTCCCCAAAGTGAAGGGGAGGCGTCTCTATAAATGTGGTGTGAGAAGGGTGAAAAATGTAAATATTGCTTCCCAATCCGTCTTCACACGCTTGGACCAATCAGAGGCCAAGAAAAAAAAGTTACGGATCGAGATCTGCCCGTTGCCTACATGACACGTGTAATTCCTTTTTGGCTTCAATCATACGCAGTGTATGCTAACTGTTGGATCATTATGCAATTGATAACTTGAATTTGAGAAGCAAGTTGGCTAACCACGTGTACACACATAATTCGTCCTTTCTTTATCTAGTGCTCACTCACGTGAGTATTTCTTAATTTATTTCCAAGCACGTGAGGTACTACTCCATCCATCTATCTATTTTCATTTCATAATATTTGAGAGGTGAGAAAGCCTTGGCCACATGTCAACTTTTTATTCGCTCCATCCAACAATAATGCTATGTCATGTGAGATTTTGTGAATTAATTTCACAAACATGTGACTGACGTCACTTTCCTTTAATTCTATTATTTTCATATCTAGTGTAACAACATCTAGATTTATAACTGCTTTTTAGTTGGGCTTTTGACTGATTGGGTTGGCTCGGCCCCATTAAATGGGTCACGGGCTGGCCTAATAAAATCCGAATGCACCGATGGACTCGTATTCTCGTGCTCTCTCCGATCTCGTGCTCGGTTTTGTCCGGTATTGTCTTTAATTTTTGTCCTTTTCTTGATATCCGTACCTGCACATACACAAACTCTAAAATAAACATATATATGCATTTTTCATTATGTTTTTGGTCTTTTGGGGTCGTTTTTCAAGGTAAAAAGTATGTATAAAATAGCGAATACCAAAAAACTAGAAATCCTATTGTGGTTTCTACTTCCTTTTTTTATAATACACATACTACTTTTACTTTCTCTCACTAGAAAACCTTCCAACCTTCTTTCTCTCTCTAGAATTACATAGAATCATCTTGGTGTGTGATAAATATCATTCCTAAAATTTCTCCATTCTCCTTATCTTCAATGTAAAGTAATATACGACTCTGCCAAGTATCATAATGGCCTTTCTCGAGCATTGGTGGTCGGTTTTCAACACCCACAGCCAGAACATTCTCAGCCATTGTAGTCATTGATAAATTGATGTTTTGATGTTGTGTGAAATAATAAAAGGATCGTTACGATGAAAATGAAGTGTTGTGTGGTTTGTTTGTTGTTGTTTTTGTGATTAACGTTGTTGTCTTTGAAGTGAAATGGATATAAAGATTGAAGCTTTAACGTTTTAGGTTTGACACAAATGAAATTCAAGCCCTAGTTAATATTAAATACCAACCTTAACAAGTAATTAATACCTAACTTGCATTAAATGAGCAAACAAAATCCTAATTTCTTCCAAAACCCTAGTTTGCCATATTATGGTTTTCTGGTTCGCTTGTTTTGCTATTATATACCATGTTTGTTTCTATTTAAATGTTAATGGTTCACTTGATTCGAAATCAAGGCTCGTTCACTACTTTTGAACTAAAAGAAGGTTCACTTTTTTTGAAATGTTATGGTTTACTAGTTTTTAAACACTCATGGTTCGCATGATTTGAATGTTTATCTCGTTCGCTACTTGGAAAGTAAAAAGCTTGTTCGCTAGTTTTGATTACAAATGAGATTTACAAAATTTTAACTTAAACGTGGTTCGCACGTTTGATATCGTATCCTTGTTCATAACTTTCATACGGAAACTAGGTTCGCTAGTTTCATGAGAAAACATGGTTCGCACGTTTCTTAAAATAAGGTGGTTCACACCTTTTACCCACGTACGAACCGAGACTAAAAATTACAAAACACACTTAAAACATATTTAAATCTCAAAACGTTTTGTACTTCTCTGATCTATAACACCTACACAATCATAAAAATCAAACCTTTATGGTTTTTAAACACAAAGATTGATTTTTTATAACCCTTGTGGCGTTAAGAAACATGTGAATGTTAAGAAGAAAAGAAAACATGTAACTTAAAGCACAAAAACACACACATACACCACTATATCATCCCATGGCAATTGATACCAAATGTAGATTAATGAAATTCACATAACTTATGATATAATCTAGAGAGAGAGAGAGAGAGAGGAGGGTGAGATCCTAGAGAGAGAAAGAGAAGAGAGAAATGGAAATGTATTAGATTATGAGGAAATTACCACCCCCGATCACCTCTTATGTTCTTATACTTATAGGCATGGAATCCTTCTTACGTATACCTAAGGAGGTGATGTGGGATATTAGATAGTTTAATAACGTACATAACCAACAATGACTAAAGACATAAATACGACCTAGTAACCGACACTTGTCATAAACATAACATCAGAAGATGGAGAATGGGCTTTGCAATTTGACTATCAAAGGGACTGACGTCATTGGTTACACCACGCAATTTTAAGAGTTGGCCCTACTTTGTCCTTACATGATTATGCTTGAAGAGAAGAAGATTGAAAGATACATCTGGAGACACACTTATGACATTTAAGGAAAGGTTACTTCTTCAAGGCCGACCAAGATTCAGGAAGCAATCCGCATGACGCACAATCTGATGGATGAAGTTGTAAGAGCCAAGGCTGCAAAGGATGCTGGAAACAAAATAAAATAGGAAAAGGAGCTTGGAGGAAATCCTTACCAGCAATAAGAGGCGAGAAGTGGTTAGAGCATACGTTGCTGGATTAGGTGACAAGAAAGGATATGTTGGAACTCTATCACTCTACGATAAGTGCAAACTTCATCATCACCACAGTCACTATCCCATTTAATGTGGAAACTACAAGAAATTCGGCCACCAAGAAAGAGATTGGTGGACCCTTACCTCGGTGACATGCTATGAATGTGGAGAAAAAGGATACACCAAGAAGTACTGCCGAAGTTTGGAGAATCAGTATGGAGTTGGAGAAGCTTGTCAAGACCAAAACATTATTAGGGGTATGTCCTTCTTAAAAATCGATATATTTTTGTCTTAACAGATACAAGTACCAATAGAAGTTCGAATCTACCACTTTTAGTCATCAAAGCGATGTCGCCTCAATTTTCTTAGCCACTTGACACCTTATTAAATTAGTTGATGGTAAGCTAACATGGACCTATACTATAAGTCAAAGGTGTACCTTGAAATCCTTCAACCATCCGTTATCTACACTCATTCTCAAACACCTAATCACTATGTAGAACTGTAAGGAGGGGGGTGAATATGGTTTTCTTGACTTCTTTGAAGTATATAAAACTTTAAGTCTCTAAAGATCCGAGTGGTGTACTAATCTACATTGCAATGAGAACAATAAGTAGATAGAGAGAAGAAGATACACCACGATATATATTGGTTAGGGAAGGGGAGTTTAGTCCTTCTGTACGTCCAGTTGCGAATCCACAAACTTGATACTATACTAGAATAATCCTTATGGTAGACTACAAACCATATTACAATTTAACTCCACCTACTTTCAACAAAGGCCGACACTTACAAATAAGAGTTACTAACTATGGTATCCCCAATGATCTAGGCTTGATCCCACGGATAAAAGACTTCCCTTACAACTCGATTGAATAAAAAGTTGATTTAAGAATCAATCAACGTAGCCTAAAGACTCGATTCTAATAGAAAGGGTATGAGAAATAAGACCCTGAACTACTAACACACAAGTGTGGATTAAGTACTTGTGTGTCTCTCTTATAGAAATGTATTCTTTAATAAAGGATAGAAGAGAAGATTATGAACACAAGAGGTGTTAGACTTAGAGGATTAGATAGGAGAACATAGAGGAAAGAATGTTTGCAAGAGGTGATGAATACAAAGGACAAGGGTGGGTATTTGTAGGCAAAAATCCTAAATGTTGTAAAAACACTTCACGGGTGACGCGCTGCCCACGCGTCAGCGCGCCAGATTCCTGAAATATTTTCTTCTGGATTTTGGCTTTTTAAATACCCGCACTTGTTAAAAACACAATTGTACTTCATGGTATAACCTTTCAATCATTCTTACACTCAAGGTCAACCAACTCAAATAGCCTTTAATAAAAACATTTTTGAAGTATTTAAAGGCCTTTTGCTTATCTGATATAGTAAAGAGAGAAAAGAATTATCGGAAAGGGGTATTTTATGTATTCCTCAAAGTGCAACTAGCTTAGTTGGGATCCAACTAAATATTTGAAAAGCTAGTTAATGGTACAAGAGAATATTCTTGGTATATTCTTTGATTGGATAGAAAGGGGGAGAATTTGAAATTTAAATTTCAAATTGAATTAGCCACATGCTGGATAAGAGGGAATGGGTTGTGAATGAGTTGGTATGATGTGATAGAAGGGATCCTATTGATCTTGGTTTGAAATAGATGGTGAGGATGTGAAGAAGAGTGGTAATTTGGATTTGTGAAGTGGCAAGATCAATGGTAGAAAGAGAGGTGTGTTTGTTGTGTGAGCAAGAAGTGTATGCTTGCGAGAGAAAGTATGTTTGTTTGTGATGAGATGTCAATCCAAGGGTTGAGAAGAGAATGAGGTATATTAGATTGATGAGGTGGCTTGATTAAGGGTAGAAGAGAAAGTATGTTTGTTATGTTTGTTTGAAATCAATCCAAGGGTGTTGAAAAAATGCGGGAACTTAGATCTATGAAGTGGCTTGATCAAGGGTGAGAATGAAGAAGTGTGTGTATGTGTGTGTGTGAAATTCAAATGTTGTGAAGAAGAAGGTGAATAGTGAATGAGTGATGAAGAATGTTTTGATAAGATATGGAGGATTAATTATTTGGAATGTAGGGACCAAGAAGTACAACAAGTACAAGGATAGTACATTGTGTAAGGGAATGTAAGTTGACATATTGAGGATGAGATTTGGGGATTATTTAGTGAAGGCTTAAGTGAGTGAAGGTTTGAAAATGAAGATGAAGATAAGGATGAGATGCAAGGATTGATTTAGGTTCATAAAATCATATTGCCAATAAGAGCGAAAAGAGTGGGCATATATGATTATGGGACTATTTAGGAAGAAGGTGTTTGGAGCGTGTATGGAAGATATGAAATCATTTGTTGGGTAAGAAGGGTGAACAAATGATTAGGAGAGATGGGTTGTAGGATTATGTAGAAGAAGTGTGGACTTGTACACGTGAGGAATACATGTGAATTTGTAAAACATATATAGGTAAGGAAGTAAGAAAAGTTAAAGTATGATTAACCTCCAAATACCACAAACTCAATTAGTTATTTAGACTTCAATCCATGATAATCAACAATGGATTTGATCACTAATCATCTTGATGCAAATAAGCTAAGTTCTTTGCATCTTATGTAAAGCATATCCTGTAGGACAGTACCACTCACACATACGATGAATATCTTAAGAAATTCTAGAGAGAGAAAGGATGGTTAGTTTTTTAAAGAGAGAAAGTAATATGTAATAGCATAAATGAGAAAACCAACACCCTCTCTATATGTGGAGAGGGTATTTATAGTTACATTGTGTAACTTGAGGCGTGGACTTCATAGATAGTCCATGGGTCAGCCCATTTCCTTACTTAACTTAATATTGTTTATACTGTGAGCTATGAACTAATATATTGGTAGTGACTGAGTCTTTTCTCAATTCCTAAGAATCTCCCCCCTATGGGAGGTCATTCCAAGTTACAATTGACTTAAACTTAGCATTCTATGAATGTTCTTTAGTCTTGCTCGTAGTCTAAAATCTTTGTACTTTATCTTGTGTCATATGTAGTGATCTTTGATCTTGAGCTTGTTCCATCATGCTTGATAAACAGTGATCTTGAACTTTATGAGATCATCAATCTTGCATCATTACTTGAACATCATTGTAATTCTTTGCCTTCTTGTGATCTTGTGTCTTTGGACTAACATACTCATACTTTATGTAATCTTGAAAGGCTTTTAACAATCTCCCTTGATAATCTTTAACTTGAATTCTTCATGTCTTTAAGGAAGATGTTGATCATCAGAGTAGCAGAAGTATTTATCTTGAGATTTCTTGATTACTTGAAACGTTAGGTCTTGAGTATGACCATGTTGATATGAATCCGACTGAGCTAGAAAAAGGTACCACCACCATTGTATAAATCTGCAATTAAGGGTTAGTAATAAGCAGATATATGAATGAACATGACTTTGTCATTCGTCAAATATAGGTAACGATAACCTTCGGTTCTGTGAGGACCGATTTGTGATCAGGTAGATTTAATTTAGAAGAACCTCCTTGACAGAATTTCCAGCTTAAAGTATTAGATCCTCTAACACATATGAATTAGATTTACCTTACTTCCTTGTTCTCATTATCAGAACGTCTCAAAGCAGACAACATGATAAAAGTAAATCGGTTAGTTACTATTTTACCGATTGAGTCATCAATTCATAAATTGGACCAAATCGATATCCAGTTAATTCAAGTTTGATCCATATAGGATCAAGCAAGTCACCTACCATAGTGCTGTTTGATGTTGACACTGGAAAGATTTCTAATCGTCATTGTGAACACTAAAGAGCACCACTTTGAATGTTCTGGCAAGATCAAAAGGATAATGCGCAGGACTCTAAGATATCACTCGTGTTCTTTGTTTATGAACAACAAGTGTATTTTGGGATTATATCCTAATAAGATTTATGATTATCTCTTTTGGCTCTAGACTCGATAGTGAATTTTGGTTTTAGTGATCGAAGGCTGGAGCGGACTGCCACCTTTTCAATATCAACTAACTCGGAATGAGAAAGTCGATAAATAACGTATTTGTCTTTGTGAGAAGTGAAACAAGTATCTTTTAAGAGACCTTGAATGGATAGGGAGGGTTCTGCATTACATCATTGGGTACATGATGACTATCTTCAATACCAGCAATCATCTTTATGATTATGATAGATTATGCATTGACCCGGTTTTGTGCCTAAGTGTATGGTGGGCTTCTTTCTTTACACCCTTTTATCCTTATAATTCTTTTTTATCCTCAACCCCTTCAATATTAAACCAGCGCGTCCTCATTATCACCATGTTGGGTTTTTTCTAGTGATAACTCATGACTTGGATAACATTATTCCTAATCTCACTTTATAATGCCGGATCGTAATGGCCAACTAACAAGAATAACAAGAAGATAAATGAATTCCCAAGTTGGGTAATTCTTTTATTAATTTCAATGGAAATCTAAAAGATACATAAACCATAGACAAAGAGGGTATTTAAACAAGTAAATAGCTTAGGAGGAAAGCTGACCTTTCGTTCCAAAAGTGTAAAATTCGTGCATAAAAAACTAGAAACAAAAAATGTCAAAATAAACCCTCAAACTTAATATTGACAGAATTTCAGATTTCAGCATAGATCTTAAGATCTATGCTAACAGCAAAACTTTTAACACTGAATTTTTTGGTTTCAGCATTGATCTTAAGATCTATGCTCAACTTAAAATTTTGCTTCCAATGCATCATTATCCCCCGCTTGAGAAAGGCTCATCCACGAGTCTTCTTCATCTTCACTCTCTCCAAAATATGGTGATAAATCAGACAAATTAAAAGTAGCAGACACGTTGTAATGTCCTAGTAATTCAATCTTGTATGCATTATCATTAATCTTCTTTTGAACTCGAAAGGGACTATCAGCTCGTGGCTTAAGCTTACTGAATTGCCCAGCTAGAAATCTATCCTTATGCAAATAGATCTAAACCAAATCACCTTCTTGAGACACAACCCGCTTGCGATGCTTATTTTCTTGAGCACTATAACTGGTATTATAGCGAATAATCTTATCACGCACCTCTTGATGCAAATCCTTAATCTTTTTAAACTGTTCATCAGCGTCCATATCCAAAAGCTTTGTTACCATAGCTGGAACCAAATCAAGAGGAGTAATGGGATTATGACCATACACGATTTCAAATGGAGTCTTACCTGTAGTACGGTTACGTGACCAGTTGTATGCAAATTCAGCTTGTGGCAGTTTAACATCCCATTGTTTAGGATGATCTCCAATCAAACTCCTTAGTAAATTTCCCAAACATTGGTTATTAACCTTAGTTTTCTCGTCAGTTTTTGGGTGGTGTAAGCTACTAAACTGCAATTTAGACCCCTTGCGCGTCCAGAAAGTCTGCCAAAAATGGCTAACAAACTTAACATCTCGATCTGAGGTCAGAGTCTTTGGAATACCATGCAACTTCACAATCTCAGCAAAGTATAAACAAGCCACTTGACTAGCATCAAAAGTTTTCGAACAAGGAACAAAGTGATCCATCTTGGAGAATCAATCAACCACCACCATCACAGAATCTTTATTGCGTTGAGTATGAGGCAATCCCAACATAAAATCAAGACTAACCTCTTCCCATGAAGCTTCAGGTACTAGCAAAGGAGTATACAACCCCACATTAGTCCCATGAGTCTTTGCACTGTGACAAATCTTGCACCGCTCAATAACCTAATGAACATCCCTCACCATCTTTGGCCAATAAATCTGCTCTTTAAGAATAGCCTATGTCTTGTCTCGCCCAAAATGACCAGCGAGACCCCCAACATGACTTTCTACTATAACAGACTCCCGTAATGAACTTAAGGGAATACCCAACCGTACACCCTTAAACAAAAACCCGTCATGCTTAGAAAACTGTTAGAATGTCCCCGCGTCACACCTACTCTACGCTTCTTTAAAATCAGGGTCATCTTGATAAAGATCTCAAAAAGTTTCAAAACCCTTCATATTTACCTTCTTAGTTGTAACTAGTGAGTGTCTTCTACTAAGTGCATCTGCCACTTGATTTTGTGATCCGGCTTTGTGTATAATGGAAAAGGAAAAAGCTTGATAAAATTCGACCCATTTAGCATGTCTTGGCTTGAGCTTATGTTGACCATTGATATACTTCAAAGCCTCATGATCCGAAAACAACATGAACTCATTAGCTAACAAATAATGCCTCCAAGTATCAAGACTACAAATGATAGCATAAACTCTTTATAAAAAGTAGAATACTTGCGACGCGCTTCATTTATATTCTCAATAAAGAATGCAATGAGGCGTTTGTTTTTACTCAAAAATCCACTAATGACAACACCAGATGCATCACATTCAACCTTAAGTAGCTCAAATACATTCTTCACTTCATCAGTCCATGCAAAACGTTCCCCTTTCATAAATTCAACAACAAGAGCAATGATAAAGATGAAATTTTGGATAAAATGTTGGTAGAAGGAATCTAACCCGTGAAAACTACGAATATCATTTAAAGTGGTGGGTAGTGGCCAATTTTCAAAATTGCTTTAATCTTTGATTTGTCCATCTGTATACCTTGACCCGTAATAACATACCCCAAAAAGGTCACCTTGTCAATAAGGAAGTGGCACTTGTTCCAGTTAGCATGTAATTTTTGCTCCTTAAAAACCAAAAACACCTCACAAAGATGAGATAAATGCTCATCGATGGTCTTACTTAACACAAAAATATCATCAAAGTAAACAACAACAAATTTACCAATGAAAGGTTTAAAACATGGTTCATAAGTCGCATAAAGGTGCTCGGCGCGTTGGATATTCCAAAAGGCATGACCATCCACTCATACAACCCATTACGAGTCTTAAACGCAGTTTCCACTCATCCCCAGGCCTCATGCAAATTTGATGATATCAACTCCGTAAGTCGATTTTGGAAAACACCAAAGAACCATGGAGTTGATCAAGTAAGGCATCAAAACGAGGAATAGTGAAACGATACTTGATCGTGAGCTTATTGACAGCTCTACTATCGATACACATAGGCCCCTCCATGTTTAAGAACCAAAAAAGCAGGCACTGCACATGGACTTATGCTCTCCCTTATCAAATCCTTTTCTAACAATTCTGACACTTGTCATTGTAACTCCTCAAACTCTTTGGGATTCATATGATAGGCGAGTTTATTAGGAATAGACGAACCTGGCTCTGATACCAAATAATGCCAGATCGTAATGGCCATATAACAAGAAGATAAATGAATTCCCAAGTTGGCTAATTCTTTTATTAATTTCACTGGAAAACTAAAAGCTGCATAAACCATAGATAAAGAGGGTATTTAAACAAGTAAACAGCTTGGGAAGAAAGCTAACCTTTTGTTCCAAAAGTGTAAAATTCGTGCATAAAAAACTAGAAATAAAAAATGTCAAAATAAACCCTTAAACTTAAAATTGACAGAATTTCGGATGTCAGCATAGATATTAAGATCTATGCTCACTGCAGAACTTTTAAGACTGAATTTTCTTTTTTCAGCATAGATCTTAAAATCTATGCTCAACTCAGAATTTTACTTCCACTACATGACGTTACTCCTTTTAAAATCATACCTAAGGACTTCTACTCTATCTATTGGAGTGTCCCTGGGTAGATCCCTCCAGTTCTGGCTGGATCATGTAACATATACCTAATCTTAACCGCCTTATAACTTCTTGATAATCATTACTTGGTCGGTCATTTAGTATTACCATTGTAGCCATAAAACCATTTAAAAATCAATCAAGGTATTTGTGATATAAATAAAAAACATTTATACCTTGAAAGTTTCACTTTTCATAACTGCTCCCCCTAGACATGTGCATCGATATTCGAAATTGTTTTGCATATGAAGGGGAAGACCGCACTTGAGTCATAAAGATTACATTTATTACTTGCATATTAATCTTATTTTCTCCCCTTATCAAAAATGTCAAATGTCTTGATATTTTAGATATCAATTGATTAAAATATTTCGAAAAGCGTTTGGGAAGAAAAATGCTTTCATAATTAGCATGTTTCATTAGGGACATTTTAATTTGCTCCCCCTTAATTCATGAGGGTATGATATAGTGTTGAGTATAAAATTTTAAAAGATTTCAAATTTACTGAAAAATTCTTGAAAAATTGTACTCCAACATTATTCATTTATTGATCTACACTACATATTCACATATTCACAAGATAATATACGAGACGTGACTAGAAATGAGCAAAACCAAAAATGACAAAGTCATTTTTTCTGTATCAGCAGTCTATAGTCCGTCTCGTTAATCTCCTTTTGTAAGCTTCCATAGCTTCCCCCCAAACCTGAAATCCATTATTGAGTAGATTCAAGGCTTTCTTCCAAGCACATCGGAATAAGAATACCCGCATAAAGAAGTCTTGTTGTATAAAGCCCAAATACTCGAAGTACGCAATTTTATCCCTTTTAGGAAGTCAAAACCGTATCATCAAAGTCAATTAAGTCCCGGATGTGCACATTTCTCTCTTCAGGATAGTGATGATATAAATTTTAACACCAAAGTCAACTAATTCCTGGATGTAGACAATCAAACCCACTAAGTAGTCGAAATGATAACACCAAAGTCAATTAAGTCTTTGACGTACACACTTATTCCTATAGGATACTGGCTATCTAAAGGAATCATCATACCTATGTGTACGTTTTTTTATCAAAAATTATTACTTCTTTGATAATAAGCTTAGTGATTAGCCGATCGGGGAAACGTTAATTAAATCAGTCACATATCTTCTTAAACATTTCTTAATTCTTCTCACAACACTTCCCCTTGGAAGTTCAAATGATGCATACTAAAAGAATGACGAGATATCTCTTCCCCCATGTGGTTGAAATAATGCTCTCAAAAGCCACTAAAGTTCTTTGCAGATATGACATTTGTCTTTCTGGTATGGCCCAACAAAAAGAAGAAGGCATGGGCTCTATGGTGTATATGCTTCTTCCCCCTTGATGGTTTTGATACCTCAGAATCAGCAACACTTTGTACGCATATATACTTGAAATCTTGTGCAAGGAATAAATAATCTCAACTCTATCCTGTGAGAATCAAGTTCAAGGCTTTAAAAACTAGGTATTTATTTCCAAACATTCCTAAGCCTTTTAAAACTATGAGATGTTGGCTATATTGGTCGTATGTAGTGTTAAGCCTAAGCCACTAATCTTGAAATTATATTTAAGCCCCTAAAGTTAATAACTTATGACAATCTTAAGCCCTTGGAGTTAAAATAAATTAACTCCCCGTTAACTTATTATCCGTTAAGTTAAAACTTTTTTTGTATAATTTCCGTGACTTGTTGAAGATTATTAAAAAATGGTTTCTCCCCCTTGAACAAAGACCCGTATTCTATTTAAAGATCTATTGTATTTGTTCGATTGGTCGAATTTTCTTGAAAATCTGTTTGTGATGTTGAAATTTAATTATGATTTTAATAGAACACTTTTTCAAATTGATTAACCCGAACATGATTTTTTGAAAATCAATCTTTAATATAAAAATTGTTTAGGTTATAGAAGATATCTCTTCTTTGAAAAATAAATGCACTGACACGTACACGTATAGTTTATGCCGGAGAAAAATTAATTTTCCCGTTGAGAGCTAAAGTTATCTTTTTTACGATATACTTGCCTTTAAAGTGATGACCGGGTTACAATCTGAAATAATTATAAACCATTGACATGTTTTAAAAACGTTTGTAACTTCTACTTGAACCTTATTTACAGCCCTGTATCATTATTAAATGACATTTCTAAGGCCATAAATATTATCGTTTGCAGAAGACATGTCATGAAACATATTTTTCTATTTTTCTATTTTTATAATTTTGTATTTGCTTTTTGCTGTTTTATATTTTTGTATTTTCTTTTTATAAAAGTTTTCTAAAAATGAAAAATCTTTTTGTGTTTAATAATTTATATAGGATACATGAAGAGTTTCCACCATTACTCTTCGTCAGATTCTGCAAGACTTTTAATGTTTCCAGAGACATACTATTCATTCCAAGCCGGCTGAGTAGAAATTAAAAGTTTTCCCGGGTCAATGCTTTGGTGAATATGTCTGCCAACTGATATTCTGTCTTCACAAAATTGAGCTCAACCACAGCATTCTCTAATTTCTCTTTGATGAAATGATATCTAACATCGATGTGCTTAGATCTTGAGTGCTGGACATTGTTGTAGCAGAGAGCAATAACACATTTGTTATCACAATACAGAGGGATTTTATTAAATGCAAATCCATAGTCTGTAGCTGTGATCTCATCCATAGGATTTGGGCACATCATCTAGATAAGGCTATATATTCTGCCTTTGTAGTTGAGATAATAGTGCTCTTCTGTTTCTTTGAAGACCAGCTAACTAATATGTCGCCTAAGAACTATGCACTACCATAGGTACTTTTTCTAGTGTCTTGACACCAGGCATTATCAGCATCTCCATAAGTTGTTAGTGCAATTCTGGTGTCCTTCGAATACCAAAGACCCATATTGATGGTTCCTTTTATGTAGCGAAAGACACATTTTACCACATGTATGTGCTTTTCGGTAGGCTTTGCCTGATACCGGGCACACATGCAGATTGCAAATACTAGATCAGGTCTACTAGATACATGAGGGAGCCGACCATACCACAATACGAGTAGAGTCAACTGGTATCCCTTGTAGATCTTCATCAAGTTTGGTTCTCTCTACCATTGGAGTATCAACTGGGTCATTATATTCCATAACGTATTTTTTAAGTATTTCGAGAGCATATTTTGATTGGTTAATAAAGATGCCTCTAGGACTTTGAGAAATTTGTAATCCAAGAAAGAAAGACATTTTTCTCATCATTGACATCTTAAATTTTGAACTCATTATATCAGCAAATGTGTCACAAAGAGTAGGATCATAAGAAGTAAAGATAATATCATCTACATAAATTTGTACCAGTAGGATATCTTTTCCTTCTTTCCTTATAAATAGTGTAGGATTGACAACACCTTTTGAGAATTCTTGGGAAAGTAGAAACTTTGACAGCAGATCATACCAAACATGTGGAGCTTGTTTTAAGCCATAAAGAGCTTTCTTCAGTCTGTACGTGTGGTTGGGATGGTCTTGATCTACAAACCCCTCTGGTTGACTAACATATACCTCTTCTCATAGCACACCGTTCAAAAATGCTGTTTTGACATCCATTTAGTAGACAATCATATTCTTGTTGGCGGCATTGGCTATGAAGATTCTGATGGCCTTTATCCGTGCAACATGTGCGAATGATTCTTCAAAGTCGATTCCTTCCTCCCGACGAAAAGCCTTAGCTACCAACTGAGCCTTGTTTTTTTAAAACGCCCCTAAGTTCATCTAGCTTAACCTTGAATATCTACTTTAGGTTAATTAACATGATATAATCTGGACGTGGTACTAGTTCCCAGACTTGTAGTCATTCAAATTTATGAATTTCTTCTTGCATGGCGTCAATCCAGCAAGCTTCTTTCGATGCTTCTTTGTAGTTCTTTGGTTCGACTAAAGTGAGGAAAACATCAAAGTAGCACCATATGGCATCGGTTTGTAGTTGGCGTCTTGTTGATACCAGTCAAAAAGGATTGTCAATAACATTGTACATCGAGTGATTCTTTGTCCATTTACTGAGATGTTCAAGTGGTTGGTTGCATGGATGAAAATTTAATGGTATGATATCCCGTGAAGAAGATTCTTTTTTGAACTCGGTTTTGGAGTGAATATATTGTGAAAGGGATCATTATCAAATTGTGCAGTTTCTGTTCCTTGTAATTATTCTGCAACACCTAGATGAATTACTAGAGATTGTGTTTCTTGAGTTGTTAGTGAAGTACTAACAGATGGTGCATCGTTATCAATGGAAGCTGATGAAGGTGTACTAGTTGTATTAGCAGGAATTGGAGCAATAGCGGGAGGCACACGAGATACAACACTTGGTCACGGCTGAAAGTATTTATCGAACATGGGTTGAAACAAAATATCTTAGTCTTTCTTAGTTTGTGGAACATATGGCGTAGAAGAAGAATGGTTTTTCATGAGTTCTGAAATGATTGTTCCAGGAGTCAAAAGTTGAATCTCGGGTCTTGAACCAAATAGTTTAGAAGCCATTGTTGTCAGCTCATCAAATTTAACATGGATGGTTTCCATGATCAATCTTGTCAATTTATTATAGATTCTGTATGCTTCCCTTGAGGGAGAGTAGCCAATGAAAATATCTAAATTAGCTTTTGGTTTTAGCTTTCCCATATCTTCATTGTCATTGGTTGGATAGCATAATGCACCAAAGACATGAAGATATTTTAAATATGGTTTTCTGTCATGTATAAGCTCATATGATGTTTTGTTATGATGAGCACGTATTAGGGAACGGTTCTAGGTGTAATAAGCTGTTGCTACTGCTTCTGCCCACAGAAATAATGGTGCTTTAGAAAATATCAACATAGTACCAGCAACTTCAACTAAAGTCCGATCGATTTTTGACAAAGTTGTTCTGTTGTGGAGTACGCGCAATTGATATTTGGTGAGAAATCCTGATATCTTCATAGTAGCTCTTCAATGTCTGATTAACAAACTTTGTGCCATTATCTGTATGAATATTTCTGACACTTGCATTTAGACGAACTTGTGCTTGCTTCAAAAATTTGATTATGAACTCAGGAGTTCCATCCTTTGATCGTAAAAATTTAACCCATGTGAACCTCGAATAATCATCTACGATGACTAAAATATACTTTTTCCCATTAATACTCTCGACACGCATTAGACCGCAAAGATCCATGTGCAACAGGTACAATTTTTCTTGGATGGTATCTTCATATTTGGGTTTATAAGTATGCTTCTTGTTTTTCCCTAATGAACACGCAGAGCACAAATGGTCTTTTTCGTATTTTAATTTGGGTAAACCTCTAACAAGACCTTATTTAGCCAATTGATGAATGGTACTGAAGTTTAAGTCAGACAACCGTCGATGCCATAACTAGGATTTGGTCTTAGAAGCCTTGGAGAAGAGACATATTGGAGAGGACTTCAGCATATCATCTAGTGGAAGGGTATACAAATTTGTGCCTCTTGATCTTGTGAGTAGATCAAAACCCTCTAAATTACAAACAAAGCATGTGTGTTTTCGAAATGCTACTTCAAGATCGGAGTCACATAATTAATCCACTGAAAATAAACTGTGTCCATGCCCCTCTTCATAATAAACCCGTGAAATTGTTACGTTCCCTATATGATAATCACCATACTTCATAATTGTCACAACTTGATCATTTTCGAATCTAACGGTTCTTATAAAATTGCTAACAAAATTGATGAGCTAAAAGGGCTATCCAGTCATATGCTTTGAGCAACCCGAGTCCAAATACCAGAGGACGATCTGTATGACCTGTGTTGGACACGAGAAGAAGATGGCAAGTTTGAAACATTGGATCTCTAATTTTTGTTGTGTTCTGAGTTGTTAGACATCCTAGATTCTATAATCTTAGGTTTACTACTAGGCCCTACATTTTTTGTTGCATTGGGTTTTCCTTGAGATTCTTTATGTAGTAGTGTTTTCATAATTTCTTTTGTTCGACCTGGTTTCTTAGAAGGCACTAATTGAGTGGAAGTGATTCTAGTTAAAGGGAACTTAGTTCTATCTATAGTGAAAGTCCTTCCTCTGGGTAACCATCTGTGGCCAACATTCGTAAACACTTTACTCGTAGGTTGCTATTCATTCTTTTTATTTCTCTTACCAGACTTAGATTTAGTATTTGAATATACGATATTAAAATAATGAACACCACACATATCATGACATGCATTAAATAAACATTCATTACATGTAGAACACATAAATTCAGAATTTGCATTTAACACAACATGCTTAGTACTTGCATTACAAATAGAAACACGATTCTTGTTATTCAAACTAGATTTAACATTTCTAGGGTGGTCTTCTACTTTTTTATTCTTCTGGTTGATACTTGATGTTCGTGAGATCCTATTATTCCTTGTATTGCCTTTAGGCTTTCATCCGCTAGCATTAGTAGAACTGTTTACTCCTGTAGAAGTCAACAAAGGTTTGTTAGTAGTCTGAGTGATGTGGGAATCCACATATTTTTGTGTGTTACTGGTTGAGGTACTAGGCTGTACAAACCTAATTTTCTTTTTCTTGTTCATTGGTGTAACTACAACTAGTTTCTCACTTTCATTTCAGGAACTAGGGCATGTAACACTAACATAGACTAACAACTCCTGAATACGTTGATTTTCAATCAAAAGTTCTTTCTTCCCAATCTTAAAATACTTCTTATCTTGAGAAATAATTTTCTCCAAAAGACGTTGATTTTCAATTAAAAGTTCTTTCTTCCCAATCTAAAATCACTTCTTATCTACAGAACATTGTTCAACCTCGGTTTCCATTTGTTGAAAAATTTCTTCCATTTCATAAACCTCTCGATAAGACCTAATTCAAAATTTGCAAACGATTCTCTTAGAGATTTCACAAATGGAATAACACCTTTTTCAAAAGCATTTCTAATGTGTTCAAATCCCTAAGTCCCTTCATTCTGCCCAGTAACTTTGGTTCTAACTTTTATTACTTTTTCAAAATTGTCAAGATGCCTTTTTGCTTTCAAAAGATTTTGTTTGACCATACTAGTAGTTGGAAGTTGACAAGGAAGATCATTTTCAACTGGTTTTGGTTGAACCGGTGTTTGTTTAGAAACTATTTTTGAAATGGGTAACCAAAAGGCTTGTTCTATAGACAGTTGTTTTTTAGGAACAAAATGCTTATACAATTCATTCAGTGAACCATAATCAATGGATTTTCTGTTTACTCTTTTCTCTTTTACAATTGGATCATTTTGTTTCTCATTCATTTTTAGCCTAGTTGTTTCAGCTAAATCTAATGTTTCTTCAGAGACTGGCTCATGTTTCTTAACTAAAGTATGACCACAATACAACGCAGGTTGTTTTCGCTGAGCTTTCGCAAGATACAGTGGATTTTAATAACCAAGAGCTATTTTGTGCTATTCATAATAAAAAACTTGAGGTTTCGTTAACATATGCATCGCTTACATAGATTGACCTATTTTATAAACAATGTTGTCAAGAGCTTTTTTTCTAAATCAACAATTTCTTCAATGTATTTATCTACTTTGTCTTTAGTTTCCTTTTTTTAAAACATAAACTGTCATTGACAAGTTCTTGTGACTTTCAACATTTGAAGAAAGTTCCAATTTTAACGTTTGCATTTGTTTTTCAAAAGCGGAAAACTTTTCATTTAGATCAACGATTATACCTCGCATTTGAGAATCTATATATTTTTCGCGGTCATTTAAGTCAAATTTCTGTCTTTCTTTAAAAAATTTGACTTGTTCCTTGTATCGTTGAAGCTCAGCGGTTAATGATTAATTTACAGTAACCGCATTGCATTTTGCTACTTGATTAGACATTTCATCAATTAGAAACATTGTCATAGCATTTTGTTGCTTAGGGGAAGTGGTACTTTGAACAACTTCACTTTCATTTTCTTTCAAATATTAATCATATGAAATAACATTGATGTCACTTGTAATTTCAATATTTGAATCGTTAACGATAGTGGGTTGTTCATAGTAATACATCTCTTGTACACAATGATCAAGCACTGAATTATCTTGATAAGTTTCTTGAATTGGTACCTCAGAGAGAACATCTGATTCATAAGCAAAGAGATTGGCTATAAACACTGCACTTGCTGATGGTGCTTCATCACAGTCTGAGTCGAATGCATCAAGATCATCAGTCTGGAAGATAGCAATATTTGGCATTGTTTGAATGTATGGGTATGAGTCAACTCTATCCCCTAGGTCTGCCAAAAATGCAAGCTGTTCTTTATCCAAAACAACCCTTAATTCCTAAGCCTGAGCAAGCAACATCTTTTCCTTAAACCATTATGTGTTCTTTGGCCTCTTTGGTTGAGTGCACTGTCTTGCCATATGACCTTCACCCCTCCAGTTGTAACACCTAATAACCTTTGTCTGATTTGTTTTTAAAGATCCTATATTTCTAATAGCCACTATTCTAGTAGCATTCCCCTTTTCTCCACTACATGCATACCCTGATTTTGTCATCCTTGCACATTCTGCACTGTAACCCTGTCATCTTGAATAATGGCTTGGGTCCTTGGATTAGACAAAGTCCTGAGTTGATTGTTGGTAGGTGGATATCTTGAGGCAAATGCAGTGCTGATGAATGCCATTGATTTGTTAAGACTAGCAATTAGATCATCATTGGGAAGAGATGATGGTACAACAAGACCTAAGTCAAGTTATGGAAATACTGTTGCTGATGGTTGATGAAAAGCATGTGCTTGGTATGATTGTTGATGAACCATTGGTGTTTGATGAACAGCCGGTGCTTGATATGATTGGTGATGAACGAGTGCTTTATAAGATTTTGGTTATGGAAGAGATGTGCATAATTGTTGAGGAATTAGTAAAAGCTGTTGGTGACACTGTGATGGATTGTATTAAGGTTGATGATTGTTGTAGTATGGAGGTGTGTTGTAGGTATTAGCAACCAAAGGAAGATGATCTGGAAATCTTTCCCTCATTATATGAACTTCATTAGCATGGACCTCATGTTGCCTTAGATATGCATATAGTTGATCATAGCTTGACTCGTGCATATCATCTTTTCTAATTGATATCAGTAACAAATTTGCTCATTTTGGCTGAAGGTTATTCACAAACTTAGTATTAACTTGAAGTTTTTGCATAGTCATCCCAATCGTGTTCATGTTATTAATCAGCTGCTCAAATATCATGTAATACACGAAAATTGTTTCTCCCTTCTCAGATGTGAATCGATAAAACTCATTATACAACGTTGATTCTTGTTCTTGCGGTGAGAGCTCTGTTCATTGTATAAGCAGTTTCACTCTATCCCAAATATCCTTAGCAATTGTGTGATGATTTACAAGAGTATAAACATCCGGTGGTAAACCCTGAAGAAAATATTGGTTGCTCTTATGTCACATTCTTCACGAATATTCTCTTTGTCAGTGATATCATCCATGATTCTTTGTCGTGTGAATGCAGGTGTAGTTGGAGTGCCAGGTACTTCGACTGTTCCATATTAAAATGGACCATTGAGTACTGAGTCAAGAAGGTCTTTACCATGTTCCTTACCTCGTATATAGAGTGGCATACGACTCTGCCATGAGTTATACTGACTCTTTTCGAGCATAGGAGGACGGTTATCAACCCCTACTGCAATAACGTTCTTTGCCATCGTAGATATTTTGAATTGAATGATATGTGAAATGATATTATAGGATCGTTTCAATGATTAGTGAGAGTTATGTAATTGTGTTGTTGTTTTAAGTGTTTTTTATTTGTGTTTTTGGTTCAATTTAAGTTTTTGAAGTTTGTTTTGAGTTTACTAGAAAATTTGGTCAAATCGCGTGAAAATACAGTCAAATCGCCTGAAGATCTTGAATCAAATCGCCTAAAGAGATTGTATTAAATCGCCTCATAAAAACTATGAAATTGCGGGATTTATTGAGTCAAACTGCGTAATGGTTGAGCTCAAACCGCGTGATACTTTAAGTTAAATAGCCTAAAAATTGAATCAAATCGCCTGAAAAACTTAACTCAAATCGTGTGAACTGTATGATCAAATCGCGTGATTTATGAACTCAAATTGCTAGAATTATTAACTCAAATTGCCTGAAATAGTTAACTTAAATCGCCTGAAATATTAATCAAACCATGGGAAATGTTTGTTCAAACCGCCTAAAATCTAGTGCTCAAACTGCTTGATTACATATTGAAACCGCTTGAATGTTGGTACTCAAACCGTCTGAACTTTCCTCAAACTGCTTGATTACTATACTCAAATCGCGTGAACAATTAGTCAAATTGCCTGATCTAGGACTCAAACCGCCTGACTTACCTATCAAACCGCCTAAAAATTTACTCAAACCGTGGGATTCAATAGATAAATCGCATGATATACGAAAATAACCCAATGAGTTCAAACACAAAAAACCACCTAAAAACCACAATTTTTAACGTGTTTACTTGAATTTTTTTGCAAAACTAAGTATATCCAAGCTATAGCTAACATAAAAACCATAACTTTAACATTTTAAATATCAAAATTCAGGTCACTTTTATTTTTGCATATAAAGCTTAAAAACATACTTTTTGGTATATTTTTGCAAGTAAAACACACATAATCATCCCATAGCGACTGATACCAATTGTAGGATAGTATCACTCACACATACAATGAATATCTTAATAAAGTCTAGAGGGAGAAAGGATGGTTAGTTTTCTAGAGAGAGAAAGTAATAAGTAATAGTATAAATGAGAAAATCAACTCCCTCTCCATGTGTGGTGAGGGTATTTATAGTTACATTGTGTGACTTGGGGCGTGGACTCCATGAATAGTCCATGGGTCGGCCCGTTTCCTTACTTAACTTAATATTGTTTATACTCTGAGCTAAGAACTAATATATTGGTAGTGATCGAGTCTTTTCTTGATTCCTAACATATCCTATAACAGGAAAGGATGCATTTAGGCAAAGTGACCTTTGACTTAGTTTGACCAAGAAAGGAGTAAAACCTGTTATGTGATTAGGAACAACGTAAATCCAGATTAAGGTAAAATGAATACTTTTGCATGTTGGTATGTTGAAAACATGGTCATGCTAGGTTTAGAAAGAAGTTTCGGCATTGGCTAGAGGCGTTTGATTAAAGATTTGAGTTGGCATTTTGTAGAAAAACAGGAGGATTCATTTTTGCTCGTCTCTAAGTCTAAACCTCATTTGGAGTGTTCCTAAATGCTCAAATATCATGTACATACCTTTATTGAAGTTTCCACATGTTTCGGGTAAGAGGAAAGCCAACAAAAGAAAATTTGTAAAAACGGAGTTCACTTGTGGAGCACTGCTCACGCGTGACCAGCGCGCCAGAGAGGAAAATAAGGTTTTACGGATTTAGGCTATCGTTTGTTATTTTACATCTGGTGAACATTTATTTGTCATCATTAAAACATAAAGGAGATCCTAGTCAATGTTGCACCAACACTCTCCCCCTTTTTAATGATGACAAATAAAATTTCGAAAAGCAAATAAAATTACAAATGTAGCAAAGATGAAGACCGCCATTGATGTAGTTTGCGTCTTGATCTTGGCCTTGTAATTTGGTAAAGCTTGAATATTTTCTTCACTCCCATGTACGCTATAACTCTTTTCTTTCATAATTGCTTGATTTCCCAATCATAAGGCTTTTTTAGCTTTGCTTTCCTTCTCTCCCTTTTGTCAAATCAACAAGGAAGGACCTTGGTCTTTCATTGGAAGGTTGATATCTTTGTATAAGAGAGAATAGATACCATTGTACATGCTTCCCCTAGATCGTTGCTCCTCCTTGTTTCAAGGCAAGGATCCATGGGTCAAGAGCATCACCTTTGAGGTGTTCTTGCCTACATCTAACAATAAACAAACACAAAACAACACAAGCAACAAACATATATGCATGTTCAAGTCTAACATGGGTTAGCTTACCATTTGGAATCTTGGAAACATAGATGAGGACAAATATGGATTAATTTCACTTTTCACATTGTTGGATATATTCATATACATATTTTTAACATTTATATGTATAGTTATTCATGACTCCAATTACTTTTTGTTGAGCATGCTTGGACAATTCCATCATATTTTCATCCCATGTTGAAGCGAAGCACTATTAACCAAGAAGCATTCAAGCATTTTGTTTCACATAAAACATACAATACACATTATATATTATACACTATTTTGAAACATACTAGCCTATCATAATTGGGGGTATCCACACTCATCATCCCCTTATTTAGAAGTGCCTTCTAACCCATTTATTTCTTGCGGCGTTGGGCTGCGGCCTTTGCTAATGGCTCAACCATTGAGCATAACAACTTGAAGTTGTTGTTAAGGGAATAGTAAATCTCCCTCATTTCCTTAGGAAACACCTTAAGGTCATTTTCGACCTTAATTCATTTCTTACAACATTGGCAAGTAGCGGTATGAGGATGCTCATTTTCATTAAGCTTGTGAGGGAGAAGATACCCCATCTTGTACCATATCGGGCCATCCGATAGGCACTTCTTCACATAGTTTCCTAAGATTATATTATTATTACTTGCTGGAATCATCTATTAATCATTCAGATCCTCGTCTTTTACAATTTTCTTCTCTTTATAATTTCCTATGGATGATTCACTTATGTTTGTTTATTTTCTTATGTATTGCCGATTTTAGAGAGCAGGAGATAGTGTGTTTTGTGTATTGGTGTATCATTGGTTTTATAGGAGGTTAAAGAGAGTGGTAGGTATGCAATTGTGTGTATGACATAAAGCCTTAACAAAGTACTTAGCATTGTACCTTGATTCTTTGAGATAGTGGTAGGAATAATTGATACGCGTAAAATATATATATAAAATAATACTATTGAAAATTCCCAATTCACCCTTGAAGACAAAGGTGAAAAGGAAACTCTTCAAAATATATATAATATAATATAATACGTATCTTAACCGGGAAGTATGATTTCCTAGGTCGTTTCCCCAACGACTTGTGAAATTGAGACTACGTTTGATGCTTGGACAATGATTTAAATGAGGTATAAAGTTTGGTTTGATTTTCTACTTCTACAAATTAAAAGAAACAATTAAAAACTAGCAATTAAAAACAATTAAACTCTAACCAATTAACGGGAGCAAATAAAACGCGATAAATAAGAAACTAAGGCAAGCTTAACTTCTAAAAATGCAAACTAAATTTCTAAACCTAAATTAAGACAAAATAAAATTTTAGGAAAAAGAAAAATATTTTTTTGATTATTTTTGAAATTTTTATGAATTAAAAACTAATTTGATCTAATTAAATCCTAGAAAATAGCAAATTAAGTCCTAAAAATTCTAAAAAATGATTTTTAAACTTAAAAAAATCTAAATTAACATAAAAACTCAGAAAACTATTTTTAACTATTCTTAAAATTAAAATCTTATTTTTAAAATAAAAAATAAAACTTAAAAAATTAAAATTAAAATCTAAAAGTGTTGAAAATGATTTTTCTGAATGTAAACCTAAAAGTATTTAATCTAATGCTAAAAACTATTTTTTGTATTTTTAAAAGTTATTTTTGTATTTTTTATGATTTTTCGAACTTAAAACCCTAAGAAAAAATGATTAAAAATAATCTACTTAATAGAAAATTATGAAAAATTCAAGGAAAATCCTAAACCTAACAAAGATTAAAGGAAAAATAAGAAGAAAAAGACAGCTTAACAAATAAGTCCTAAATAAGCTATAATAAGCTACGGCTTATTATAAAAGAGTAAAATGAAAATGTGTACTAGTATTAAATGTGGAGAGAAGAGGATGGATGAGCTAATGTAGCATATTAGGTAAGATACGTGCGTATGTGTTGTGAGAGGTCATGGGTTCGAGTCTGGCAACACCCTTTTTGCACTTTTTTTATATTTTTGAAAACCAAAAGCTAAAACCTATAGAAGAGGCTTTTTAAAGCACTTTTAATGAAAGAAGCTTAAGCTAAAACTCAGAGATAAGCTCTTAAAGAGCTTTTGAAATTCTGACCACAGAAAGTGGGCTTTTAAGCTCACTTATGCTTGTTTACACTAAATCACTTGCATAAAGCTCAATATAAGCTCAAATCTAAAACCAAAAGCTGTCCTATGTAGCTTATGATGTCTACAAGCTAATCCTAATAAGCTTCTCACCTCTCTAACACTTAAAGCTAATTGAAATTGTGGATCAAAGTGACTATCTCAGGAACTAGCACAAAAAGCTTAAAAATCAAACAAGCTAAAAAGCTCAATAATCTTTAACTGACTATGAACTTTTGCAAACCTAATGAACTATTTATAAGCTATGATTATCAACTAAAAAAACTAACTCTATAAGCTAAAAATCTAAGATTAAAAGCTACTTCTAGTTACTACTTTTTGGTCTATTTGGATTTTTTTTATGAATTTTAAAAGCAAATGTACCTAGGATATTAAGCTAGAAATTTGAAATTAAGTCTTAACCTAACTTATCCTATATCTAATCTATAAATCTACTGAGTTTTAAAAGCTAAAACTTATTTAAACTATCCTAACTTAGATTCAATAAGTCCAACAATATTAACTTATTGTTAATACTGCTTATGCAATTGACAGATTGGTTCAACCAAAAATGCAGGTGACCAAGGTGGTCAAACCTGCAATAAACACACTTTAAGAGTGTGTCTAAACACTTAACAAGCAAAAATTACACCTAGGAAAGTTAGGATCAAAAAGTCACTAGCTAGTTTAACTCTATTACCTCCCCTGGTGCACAGTCAAGCATAATAAGCCACAAGATGATTTTAAGCTTAAACTAACTTAGAAAACCTTTTTAGAACTTAATCAAATATGCAAACAAATCTGATCAAAGTAAACTTTCCAAGTTACTTTGACTATTCAAAGTCAAAACACACTAAACCAAACACTCCTTTATACATAGACAGATTTCATTTAGGCTTATGAAATTAAAATCCAATTAACAAGACCTTATTACCAGATATTAATTAGCTTATAACAGGCTTAACAAACATAAATCAACAACTAATTAAGCTAGAATCAAAGTTTTAAAGACTAAGCTAATTATTTTTAGGTTTTTTTAGTGATTTTAAGACAGGTAATGAAAAACTTAAGTTCTACAATAACTAAGCTAAAAACAGATAATGATGACTAATAAGCACTATAAGACACAAATAAGCAACTAGAAAGCAAATCTAAGAAACTAATAAGCAAATAGTAAACTAAGTAAACTATTAAGCAAATATTAAGCTAGAAATTAAAAGTAATGAAATTAAATGAAGACTTACCAAAAACTTCAGCTAAACAGAAGCTTGTGCTCAAATGAGCTTATCAACAGCTCTGGCTTATCCTAAGATAAGCCAGTAAAGTCCTTGGGAGCCCTTCCAAATCTAGCTCCCCTTCCATAAGCTTTATAAGTCCAATAACAAGGTAATTAGCTGATTTTAATTATTTGAGTAGATTAATAGACTAATTGAGCTCAATCACTAGCTTAGAGACTAGTGAGAGCTATAGAGAGCTTATGAGTAACAGTTGAAATCAATAGAGCTTATTTAGAACTTATGGTAAGGTAAAGAGATTAAGACAAATCACAAACTAAATTTCATTAACTGAAAGCTTTGATTACATGATTAAAAAGTAGATTACAAGAGATTAAAATTGGAAAAAAATTACATTAACTAAATTTAAGCTAAGAACTACTACTATTCTAAAAAAACAGGGAAAAAGAAGATATTTGTGTGTGTGAAATGTGTGGCTATTTATAGCCACAAGCTGAACCTTCTAGCCTTTCCTTGCTCTACACTCTCCTTCTAATCATGGCCGTATAATTTCTCAATGATTGGAGAGTCATCCTGAGCCGTTAGATCACTAAATGAGGATGCTTGTCTTGACCAATGAGGATGCTTGAAATGACTTTAAAACCCTGCCATCATGTACTAAAGCTCTTGAATTGTCCATCTTACCCTTCAATTGACGAAAGCCCTTTGTTTTTTTATTAGAGGTGAATGGAGAAGATGAATGAACAGTGATATGGTTCTTGGCGCTTTTTTTTGTTTTAACTGAATTGGTAAAAAACAGGTATAACTTTGGGTATTGGCAAGAATGGTCCTTGTTGTTTTTGAAACATAAGCCAAGTAAAACCCAAGTATAATTCATCTTTCATTTTTGGCAATTCCAGTCCCTGGACTTATCATTTAAGGGTTAAGGTAGGATTAGGCCCAATTAGGTTTAGGGATTAATTATGCAACTTTGGAAATATGAGTGACTAGAATGGTAACTTTAGGGTTTTTGTCTTCTAGTGTTGAATTTAGCTGTTTGACCAAAGTTGACTGAGGGTTGACCACTTGTTGACTTTTTGACTTTGGCCTGATTTCCCAGCTTCTTTTGTGCTCTTTCGTTCCTCGTGTCCATGTTTGCCCGTTTTTGACGGTTTTCTCGTGATTTTTGCTATATCCGTACCTGCATACACAAAACACAAAAACAAGCATATCTTTGCCATTTTCACTGTATTTTTGGTCATTTAGGGTCATTTTTGGTGTTAACGGATATGTGTATTTTACACCTATCAATAATAAAGGTTATAATATCGTGAGGCGTGGCGTGGCGGCATGGCCAAGCCTCACGCCTTTGGGAGCCATGGCGAGTCATGACGTTTTTAAGGCATGACTTAAGGCGGCCTAAAATATGAAAATATTTATAAATTTATATATTTATAGCATATTACAAATATATTGAGTTTACAAAATGTGTCATACATAAGGAATAAAGTCAAGAAACTATCTTTGCATGTAATCTTTTTCATTTCTATATAAAAATACGATTTTTATCGAAATTGAATTCAAAAAAGCCTCCACGCATCACGTTTTATCGCATCTTATCATGTTTTTTCACTCCTCATCTCACGTCAAGCCTTAAGCCTAAGCCTTGGTCTATTACGTGGCGTGAAGGTCACGCCTCGGGCCTTTGCGTGGCCTTTGCGAGGCCTTTGCGCGCCTTTTAGAACCATGGGAATAATTATGTGAAGAAAATAGGGGGATGTTGGGAAGACCATTATGTCATGTTGATTGGTTGAGAATCTAGTGATACTTTATTTGAACCTATTGAGTTGTAATTTAAATTGCATGATTTGGTCACACAAGCCAGTTCCTATAAATATGCATGTATGAACCAAAGATTGTCCATGCATGATACTTCCATTGTAGTTTGTTGTGTAGAGATTCTTAATCATCATTTTAGATTGTCCATGCATGATACTTAGGATCTTGGATGAGTGTTCCAAGTTATCAAGCCTACTTCAATGTGTATTTTAATCCTTTTTTGGATGTTTTACACATATTAAGCACATAATCCATTATATAATAGCAAAGTGTTGCTAAGTATAATGTTTCGGAATTATGGTCGATGTGTTGTGTCAACATTAATAATATTAACTACCATAGTGTATGGTGAATTAATTCCATAGTTTCTCAGATGAGATGACTATATTATCATGTTTATTAATTGTGTATTTTAGTTCGTTCTGCATTACCATACCAAATTCGATTTCAAAAGAACTCTCTTTAACTACGTGAGTAGTTTGTATGTTTTCATAAGGTTTTTTTCTTTTCTTTTCTATCTAATACACATAGCATGCAATCAACACATAATATGAACAAGTTGACACAAATAAAACATTTTTAACACAAGGATGAGTTGTGATTCAAAGTGATTTTGTCAATGAATTTTTCTATTTAATATTTCATGTCTATCGTGGGGAATAGACCATGCAATTTAGTGAATAAGCCAATTTCACATGTTTAAATATGTGAGGCAATGATTACCACAATATTGACAAGATGTAGATTAAATTTCTTGTTCATAACACATAGGTTTGACATGTAGAGTCCAAGATAATGTCAACCATAGTTTGAATAATGCATTGACATCTATCCTTCATCTCGTTAAAACAACGATGTTGTTTAACTTCCATGCCTTTCACATAAATCCTAGCACATAGCACATAAGCACATAAGCTCTAAAAGCAGAAGTATTTCTAATAGGATATGCAAACAACCTCTAGACTTTATTATTATTTTTGACCCATCACACATTCGAATCAGTATCCTATGGTGCATGTCAACCATGAACAACCTCAACTAGACTCGTGCAATTTAGACTTTGGAAGATGTCATGTGAAAATCCTAAGCTTGTTTAGACTTAGACCTAAGTGTTCTCTTGTTTAACTCACTGATTACTTGTTCTATTGAGTGACCTCTAGCTTCTTTAAAACTCTTAGGATAACCCGACTCTAGGGCATTAGCTTCTAATAACCAGATTTTGAGCCATTGGTTCAATGATCCTATCATCTTCTACCGAAGGAGATGACTTGGGCTCGGGCAAGCTCTCATCAAAGGTAACATTGAGAGATTGCTCAATTCTCATTGTTTCCTTGTTATGCACTATGTATGCTTTACTAGTTTGAGCGTATCCTAAAAATATACCTTCATACGACTTTAGTTCAAAATTCATGAGATGTGCTTTAGTGTTAAGTATAAATACTTTACAATCAAAGACCGTAAAGTACTCTAATGACGGCTTTCTTTTCTAAGGATTTCGTAGGGTGTTTTATTGATGAATTTTCTAATATAAACCCTATTAAATATGCATGTTTCCGTATCTAATGCATGACACCAAAACTTTTGTGGAATGGATTACTCGTCTAATATACCCAACTCCTCTTTCTTAACTTGCGATGTATTCTTTCAACAACCTCACTCGATTGAGAAGTGAACGGGCCCGGCAAGTTATAAGACATTCCATGTTGTTCACAAAAGCTCCCAATTTGCAATTTACTAAATTCACTACTATGATTTGTCACTATTGAAACAATAGAACAATCATGTAGGTTTTTAACACTTTTACACAAAATTTTAAACATCTCTAAGACATCATCCTTAGACTCTACAAATACAACCTAAGTGTAGTTTGAGTGGTCATCGATAATCATTAAAGTGTAGAAGTTGCCTCCGTAACTTTGAATTTGAGATGGACCAAACAAATATAAGTGTAACAACTCTAAAACCCTATTAGTAGACACTTCATACCTAGTCCCATTATTTGCATTGCCTTGACTCCCTAAAAAACATGTGTCACAAAAGTGTATTTTAAAGCTCAACTTCAGTACGGTCCTTACTAGCTCATTGGAATTTAAGTTTTAAACTAACTGCATATTGGAATGACCTAACCTCCTATGCCAAAGCATTGAGTTATTAACCCTGGATGTAAGACAAATTTATTGTTTGGAGTTATCTTACAATTTTCACGTATATAGACCATTTCTCCTATGTCCTTTAGCTAGCATTTTACCATTTTTACTAATAGTACAATCTACTTTAGTAAAGCTAACTAAGAAATCATCATCACATAATTGACCTAAGCTAATCTAGTTAAAAGCTAAACCACTAACATGCTCAACATTGGTAATTATATTGGAGTCATGAGTAATATTACCTCTACCGATGACCTTACCCTTTAGGTTGCTCCTAAATATGACATGTCCACCATCATATGCCTTATACTAAGTAAACAATCATATATTCTCAGTCATGTGCTTAGTGCAACCACTATCTACAATCCAATCGTCCGGTAGTGGATCGCATTTAAGACGTACCTCTTAAGAGTCAATTTCTATGAGACATGTTGCGTCGTTTTGGTGTTTGTCGCCGTCTTCGCTATCGCTCCATGCTCCTCCAACAAAAGCCTTGTTCTCTTTTGGCTTTCAACATTCACTTACAAAGTGACCTTCTACGCACCAACAATCTATAGCACAAGCCCCCACCCTTTTTTTGCTTCCTTCCCTCCGAGCTTTCACACCCTTCGCTTACTACCACCTGCTATGCGCGCCCCGCCCTGGCCTTTTCAAATCCTATTGGCACTAGTACCAAATCGATTGATACGTCTGAGTCGATTACACTTGTGGAAGAACTTTTGGAAGTTCCTAGCCAACAAATTAAATGCTTCGGATTCTTCTATGTCTTCATTGCTTCCTCCTTTTTGACTATCACTATCATCACTAGTTTGATCCCTAGTGACTTTAGCTTTAAGATCTAATTATTTTACCTTTTCTTTGGTGGTCTTAGATCCCACACCATCATTATCCAAGACCATTTCATAAACCTTGAGGTTTCCAATTAGCTCGTCAAGAGGAAGTGTAGCCAAATATTTTGCTTCTTCAATGACTATCACCTTGGCTCTTCATTTCAATGCAAGAGCACGAAGAAACTTTCTAACATGATTCTTGCTAGAATAGTCTAGATCTAATGATTTGAGACTATTCACGATAGCATTGAATCTTGTTAAGCCGCTATCAATAGTTTCTTCGTTAGAGATTGAGAACTTCTCATATTCTTGAGTGAGAAGATTAATCTTGAAATTCTTGACTTGTGAATTGCCTTGGTTAGTAATGATGAGTGTATGCCAAACTTCCTTAGTGGTTTTAAACATAAAGACTCTTTCATACTCTTTTTGAGGTAGAGCATTGTAAAGAGCCATCTTGGTTTCATTATTTTTGCCAAGTTTCTTCTTTTGATCGTCTTCAAGAAGTTCATACGGCGTTTCCTTCATCAACTTAGTTTCCGAGTCTTCAACTTCATAGTAGAAATCACCATTTTGAATGATGTGCCATAAGTCAATATCTTTAGACTTAACATAAGCCTCAAAGCGGGCTTTCCAAAAGCAAAAACCATTAGGTTCTAGCAAAGGTGGCCTTTACATAGGACACCCCTCAACATAGTTCTCTTGATCCATGGATCTTTACTCAACTTTTTCAAAAATCAGAGTTAGGATTTTGAATTTTTGAAAAAGAAGTTTTCAACTTAAAATGACTAATCGGGAAGGTTTTAATGCTTGAAAAATTGATTAAACTTCTCTAATACCAATTGTAGAACCATAGAGGGGGGTGAATACGATTTTCTTAACTTCTTCAAAGTTTATAAAACATCAAGTCTTGAAAGAGCCGGTGGTGTACTAATCTACTTTGCAATGAAAACAATAAGTAGATAGAAAAAAAATAGATAAGAAGAGACACCACGACATATACTGGTTTGAGAACGGGGGTTTAGTCCTTCCAAATGTCCATTTGCGAATCCATGACTTTGATATTATACTAGTATAATCCTTATGGTGGACAACAAACCGTATTACAATTTAACTCCACTGACGTTTAACAAAGCCCAATGCTCACAAAGAAGAGTTACTACCTATGATATTCCGTCCTCAGAATCCACCCCTAGGAACCCGTGATTTGACATAACCCATAACCACTAAATACTTCCCCTTGGAAGCTTTCTAAACCCTAACTAGATCCCCAATGATCTAGGCTTGATCCTACGGATACAAGACTTCCCTTATAACTTGATTGAATAAAAAGTTGATTTAAGAATCAATCCCTAACCTAGCCTAAAGACTCGATTCAAATAGAAAGGGTATGAGAAAGAGGACCCTCGACTAGTAACACATAAGTATGGATTAAGTACTTGTGTGTCTCTCTTGCGGAGATGTGTTCTTTAATAGATGATAAAAGAGAAGATTAAGAACACAAGAGGTGTTAGAATTAGAGGATTAGAGAAGAGAAAAGAGAGGAAAGAATGTTTGAAAGAGGTGAGAAATACAAAGGCCAATGGTGGGTATTTATAGACCAAAATCCCAAATGTTGTAAAAACATTTCGCGAGTGGCGCACTGCCAACGCGTCAGCGCGTGGCCAACGCACCAGAATCCTGAAATGTTTTCTTTAGGATGTTCGCGTTTTAAATACCCGCACTTGTTAAACCTTAATTGTACTTCATGCTATGACCTTTCAATAATTCTTGCACTCAAGGTCAACCAACTCAAATAGCCATTTGATAAAAATGTTTGTGAAGTATTTAAAGGCCTTTCGCTTATCTGATATTGTAAAGAGAGAAAAGAATTATCAGAAAGGGGTATTTCAGGTATTCCTCAAAGTGTAACTAGCTTAGTTGGGATCCAACTAAAGATGTAAAAATCTAGTTAATAGTAAAAGAGAATATTCTAAGAATATTCTTTGCTTAGAGATAAAGTGGGAAGAATTTGAGATTTGAATTTCAAATTAAATTAGCCACATGTTGGATAAGAGAGAATGGGTTGTGTATGAGTTAGCATGAGTTGGCATGATGTAATAGAAGGGATCGTATTGACCTTGGTTTGAAATGGATGGGAGGATGTGAAGAAGAGTGGTAAGTTGGATTGGTGTAGTGGCAAAATCAATGGTAGAAAGAGAGGTGTGTTTGTTGTGTGAGTAAGAAGTGTATGTTTATGAGAGAAAGTGTGTTTGTATGATGATGTGTGTGTTTGTTTGAGATGATGATGTTCAATCCAGAGGGTTAAGAATTGAGAGATGAGGTATATTAAAATGATGAGTGGCTTTCTTGATTAAAGGGTAGAAGGGATCAGTATTGTTTGTTGTGTTGTTCGAAAATCACATCAAGGGTGGAGGAAAAGAATGTTGGAATTAGATTAATGAAGTAAGCTTATCAAGGGTTGAGGATAAAAGAACGGTGTGTGATCGTGTGTGTGTGTGTGAAATAAAGCCTGATGTTAATCACGATTTCGGGGTCAATTTAAACCTGTTTTAGAATCATGGAACATTTTGCGAATGGCAATGTTGTGGGTGGCTGTTGTAATTTTGTGAAAGTTTTTTAGCGCTTAGATGGCATTTGGCTTCCCACCATATCAATTTTACAAAGTCCACTGGATCCAGGTGATTGTTTTATATAGGTATGTTGTTGTATTCTTAATGTCTAACGATCTGTTATCACGCCAAATCTCAGTTGGTAGGGAATTTGATGCATTTTTGAGAAGACTCGTTAGTGTCTGGTTGTGTGTCTTCCCGGAGATAGCTAGAGATAGAAATGGCTAGCACACGCGCCGCAGATATGATCTTATAAAAAGTACTGCGCTTCTGAGTGTGTCGTATCTATTCGAAACGAGCTCAAGAGTCCCCCCCCCCCCCCCGCCCCCAACAATGAAGTCTACGGGACGAAAAACCGACTCAATCAGAACCTAGAAGAATCTAAGCTTGTGAACAGCGTTCGCACTATATCAACGAACTGGTGGCTCGTCGCGACGTTTGATTATTTATTTAAGCCTGATTGGGTTATTTTACGTGTGTATCTTTTGTGAATAATCTCTTTTGGGAGGCCAAACATTAATGTATTTTGTTCTATCTTTTTATGGCTAAATTCTAGGGCCGCAATGAACCCTATTGTAAGGATCTTTAATCCAAGCGTTTTAATCAGTTCTCTTATCATCTATCTGAATCGTTGAACTAGGTCCTATGTGTTGTTTGATTGAATTTATGTCTTTCAGCTCTCTTTATAAAGATGTTAGGCTAACCCTACCTTCTGTACTCTTGAGTAATTAGATTGCCATGAAAGTTGGAGTCATAGATACCTGTTACTGTTGGCTTATTGTGATGAATGTGCACGTTAGGCTTTAGAAAACTAGCCATAAGATATTAAATTGGCATAGACGTCTAGGGAAACGCAAGTGTGTAGAAAGGATACCATCGATAACAGTCTTCATACTACCTTACCCCTAATATGGTTGATCCCTCTTAAGATATTTCAATTGCATTTAATATATTCTTAGGGGCCTTGTGATAGTCTTCATACTACCTTACATGTGCATTGCCTTAACGGAATATTATATAGACGGCGGGTTCGTGTAATTCGTTCATGACTTAGGAAATACTTATACAAATCATCACAAGTGTGATAAGGCAACATGATTAGGAGAAGCAATCTAAGAAGTAATGCATGATTAAGCAAATACATTATTTTATCAT
This sequence comes from Tanacetum coccineum, assembly GCA_026074375.1. Classification (NCBI taxonomy): domain Eukaryota; kingdom Viridiplantae; phylum Streptophyta; class Magnoliopsida; order Asterales; family Asteraceae; genus Tanacetum; species Tanacetum coccineum. Next base: position 6,094 of record BQNB010007270.1, on the reverse strand, counting down.
AAAGTTATCACCAATAGTATAAATTATATTTATTTTAATTAATTAGTTAAATAAACCAGCCTCTCAAACCATTGATTTACTTGCTTTCTATAAAATATAAAAATACAAAAATAATCTCCTTTCAATCCCGTAGATCACGGCTAAGCCCTGTTCGAGCCTTCCTAACCTATTCCCCTAGAGAACGATCACAACCCCCAAGTCTTGCCTATACTACGCTACAACGATTAGGTACACTGCCTAGGGAGTTGTAAAACTTCTTGTTGAAGTCTTTACGAGACCCCCACAACAAAAATTCAAATGTTGCGAAGAATAAGGTGATAGTGAATGAGTGGTGGAGAATGTTTTGATAAGATGTGGATGATTCATTATTTGGAATATAGGGAACAAAAAGTATAACAACTACAAGGATATTACATTGTGTAAGGGAATGTGAATTGGCATATTAAGGGTGAGATTTAGGGATTATTTGGTGAAGGCCTATGTAGGAACTAAATAATTACTTCACCATCAAAACTTGTACACGAAATCAAATAAGAAAAGAGAAGGAAGAACTTAGTGAGAGAAAGTAGAAAGAGAAAGTGAATGGTTGATTACTTGCAAGTGTGAAATTACAAATGAGAACCAACACCCTCTCCACAATTGGAGATGGGTATTTAAACCTAGAATCCTTAAGTTGGTTGGGCTTAATCCCGATACACATGACCAATTAGATTACATAAACAAGCCCGATTACCCTTTTCCTAAATGTTTAGAACATATCATAAGTAATGACCGAGCTTCCATGATTTATTAGCCGAGCTTCCTTGTTTGACTCAATATTTTGTGGCTAATAATCTCCCCCGAAGCGAGGCTTCCTGCAGATTCTGAGCTTCCATATTCAAATACATATTTTGAAGCTAACAATCTCCCCTAATGTGTGGTCTTTGAATTCCTAAGGTGAGATCTTGAATCTTACTTCCTTGAACTTCTTGAGATTGCTTTGTCGTCGAGTTCTTGAATCTTTGGTCTTTATTATGTTGTAGGCTTGTTCCTCCATGCTATGTGATCTTTGATCTTGAGCTTTTTCATTGTCTTTTAACTTTGTCTTTTGTTCTGAGATCTCTAAATCTTTTCCTTGTTTGTCTTGATTGTCTTTGCCACCTAGCGATCTTGTTTCTTGACCAACATGCTCATACTTTGCATCATCTTGAAAGCTTGCTAACAATCTCCCTTGATATCTTAAAGGAAGATCTTGAATATTAGAGTTTACGGAAGTCTTTGTCTTTGTATGAACTTGAGCGTTCTTGATTCTTGAATCTTGATGCTTATAGTATGTCTTTGTAGTTTGAGCATGAGCATGTGGTAGTGAATTCGACTCTGCTGGAATGAGGCTGCAACCCCGTCGTTTGTACCTGCATTTTAAAGTTAGTGATAAACAGCAGATATGGACGAATAAGGCTTTGTCATTCGTCGAGATTCGGTTGTATTAACCTCTGATTCCGTAGGACCGTTTTAAAGTATAAATATTGTACCTGTGATCAGGTAGATTCAAAGAATCTCCTTGACAGGGTTTCTAGCTCAAAGCGTAGGATCTTCTAACATAGATGTATTAGATTTACCATGCTTGCTTGTTCTCAATACCAGAATGTCTCAAAGCAGATAACACGATTTGAGTGAATCAGATAGTTACTATCTTTCTGATTGAGTCGCCAATTCATTTACTGGACCGAATCGATATCCAGTTGACACAAGCTTGATTCACATAGAATCTCGCAAGTCACCTACCACAGTGCTGTTTGATGTTGACTCTGGAAGGATTTCCATTCGTCATTGTGAATACTAAAGAGTATCACTCTGAATGTTCTAGCAAAATCACAAGGATAATGCGTAGGACTCTTATTAACATCTTGTGAACTTAATGGTGTTCAACAAGTGTTTGTCATGGAATGTGTGTAACACCCCCAAAATGGGTCGCAGCGGAATATGGGTCTAAGAGTGTTACTTCATAGATCAACATCACAAGATATGGGAACGACCTGTATATGAGTTGTTTGAAAATGATACATTGGATTAAATAAACTTGTTTGTTACATAAGCCCGAAGCTTAAATTTTTTACCTATGAAAATGTAAAGATTCTGATACATAACAAATACTCCAAAATGTAATGCATTTAAATCTTCATGCAAAATGAATCCCAAAATGTTGACCCCCAGTGTATCCTTGTTCTTGTACCTTATTGACCTGAGAAAAACATGCTTTGAAACGTCAACATAAAGTTGGTGAATTCACAGGTTTGATAAATGTATAAAGTAGGACCGCAAGATTTCCAAATGTAAGACATGTAACACATAGAATGTCTCAAAAGTAATTACGAAATGCACTAAGCTCATGACACTGAAGCTACAACATATATGTATGCAAATTAATGCAAATAATGTGCCCTTGTAGATGTTCAACCCGCAACATCCAAATTGTTCCGACATGGTATACATTTATTGTTTCAATACATTCGAAACTAGTGAGCGCTACTCACCCGAACAGGGATGTCATTCCCAAATAGATCTACTCATAACATTCGCGCTAACAATCTAGTAATTAACAGTTCATGATTCATTGGCATAGTGGGTTATAGCTACTTAGGCAAACTCGTAATTTGTATAAAAGTGTACTTGCGTCCAATCGTAAAACAATGCATGTTTCTTACCCTAATGTTGTAAATCATTGTAATTGTATAAAAATGGGGCTATGAACTCACCGTAAGTGAATGATTGATTATCTAGATCAAATAAGTGAATCGTCTCGGGCAATCTGAATGCAACCTAATTAATTATAGGCCATATGAGTATAATTTATTTTATATGAATAAAATATCACATGTTATATAGTTACACCACCACCTAATAGTTCTTGTTTAATTTATTATGTTTAAATAAAAATTAAATCATACTTTGTTAAATAAAGGTATATGTATTTGTACCTGTAAAAAAGTATTATTTTTGTTCAACAATGTATTAATTGTTAATAATATATGATTTAATATTTTTATTGGTTATATAATGATATTATATAATAGTTTAATTGTTTTTATAAAAATATTGCACAAGTATAAAAATAGTGCATAAGGTTTTATAAACCTTATATCTTTATCATTTTAACTCCGTTTTACATGTTATTTATACCCATGGATTCGTTTTAAGAAATTTTATCAAAATATTAAATTTATAATATTTTAGTTACTGATGAACAGTAACTTTTATAGTTTTCGTAAAATATATAAAACTAATTTTATAAATTTAATCATCGTAACCACATAAAAGTCATAACTTACTCAATTTAATTTTTTTTCG
>BQNB010007269.1:0-94185 GCA_026074375.1 Tanacetum coccineum | reverse complement strand
TATCAGCTTATCAAAAGTTCCATAAGTGTTTGCACTGTCTTTTCGGTCATTGGGCTTAAAGATGGACAAAAGTAATGGTAATTTGTACATTGTTGACGAATACTTTAGCCTGATTGTAGTGGACACAGATTCGAATATAAATGAGATGAACCCGACAATTTGTAGGAACTGTTGAGTGAGTTAATACGAGAACATATTATCTTTGTGATAGTAAATCTGACTTTAGAAATGATATGTGTATCACCAATAGCTCAAGACATGGTTCTTATAACAAGTCGATATGGAATTTAAAAGTAATGGCAGCATAGTAATAATGTATAGGCCGTTATTTTGCCATATCATGTTTGGATCCTAAAAGGGAAGATGTCACTAATGTGGATCATATGTCGTATATGGTAACCTACTATATCATTCAAATTATGCATGTTTTAGCAATAATTTGTGAAATACTTAAAGTTATCAAAACCATATATCAGTTTAAGCTTTCTTAATACTTTTATTATATACTACAGTTGATGATTAGTAATTGTATAAGATTATTTAAGACACAATCGTCTTCTACAATTGCTGTACAAATATTTAGTCATCTAAATGGGTCGTAATTGCCTCATAAATTGATTCATGTGCTGGTGTGTGTCCTTTTGCATCGAGATTGCTTTGTTAATTTGCTAATGTCATGTTTCCGGGTTATGACGTTAATTTCAGGTTGAAGTGGCCTTCTTTTGGCAGTTACACTGAACCTTTTTCGACACGGTCAGTTATATGTCGCACTTTCAAGAGCAACTACCTTGGACGGACTCAAAGTTCTCATCAGATGACGTACAAAAGACATAGTTTACAAAGATCTCCTTTCGGAAATTGGGAGCCAACATGTTTACTTTATGTTTTAGTTGTAAACAACGTTAATGTTCCGTCACTCATTTACCTTGACTAATAGACGAAAACTAATTTAGGATTGCAATAGTATGTTGTTGTTGCGTACATAAATACCTTTCGAGACTAAGTTTGCCCCCGCCGCAACGCGCGGGCAACATGCCGACTCGTATATCCTAAAAGGCAAAACAAAAACGACCAACGTGTTGTCGTTTTGACTATGAACTAAATTTGGCCCGTTTCAGCTGGCCCACTAAGTGTTGGTTATCGGTAGTCCGACTCTCTAGCCCATGGTGTCGTTATATCCTAAAGGTCATCACCAGTAGCGACAAAAATTATGTGGATATTTGATGGCCCAATTGAAAAGCAGCCCAGCCGAGCTTCTTTTATTTCTCCGCGATCTTTTTTTTTGTATTTGTCACTTTTGTTGTGTGTGTTTCAAAAAATGATATCAATTAAAACAATCCTAAGTTTTTATTTGCCGCATTGTTTGGTTTATTCTTTAAATATAATGATAATTTGTAGATGAACATTTATATTTTTGCTTAAAAAGACCTAAAATTAAACATAACTATTTATTTCATGATAAATGTATTGCACTTCTTTTTCTCATCCTTTTTTATCAACCACTTTTTAAAATGCATCAATCAAACTTTTAGGTACAAATTTAGTTTCGTATTTTAGGCGTACAAATCATTGTCTTTTCGCAGAACTAGAGTTTTTATTTGACTTTCATAAATTTCCATCCCGAACTGGAGTCTCACGGCTGTCGAATTCACTTTTATTCTATCTATTTCTTCCTTTATTCTAAAAAAAGGGGGAAAAGAGAAAAGAAGAGGCTTCGGTTTAATTATATCTCTAATATTTTTTTCCTCCCCGCGTAAATATCTAAAACGAAAAAAGGGGAACATCAACGCATCCGGGAAAAACCAATTAATTTCTATCAATAAACCTATTTAGCGATTTCTTTAATAAAAAAAATGAGTGAATTACACAAATCGTCCATGTGGTTTGCCGGATCCTACATTTTTGGTCCCTGTGGTTTTTTTTCATCGGGTTTGGTCCTTATGGTTTTGATCCATTGCGGGTTTGGTCCCTTGACCAACATTTTCTTAGTTTGACCAAGGGACCAAACCCGCAATGGATCAAAACCACAAGGACCAAACCCGATGAAAAAAAACCACAGGGACCAAAAATGTAGGATCCGACAAACCACAGGGACGATTTATGTAATTCACCAAAAAAAATATACTGAGGAAAAGGTCTATGGATTAAGAACAAAATGAACACGATATTAATATGTTTTTGACGAACGCACTATTTTTTATAATGTTTAGAACGAATTAAGTAGCTATAAACTTTTGTCATGTAGTTAATTATAATAATGGAATATCTAATGGTACAACTAAATTCTATTTCCCACAACGTAAAAAATAAAGCCCCGACGCAACTACTCTCGTTAACCTTTATTTAATAGAGTAGTATTATTTAAATTTTCCATGCTAATACGTATTTATGGAGAGATATTATAAGGATCAAGTAAATCAACAAAAAAAAGTTTAAAAAACGAAAAGGTTTAAGAACTTAACGAAAATGAATGATAGCGAAATAAGATAAATTTTCTTTGACAAAAGTCTTCAGAAGCCTTATTAGCTTGAATATTTCATCTTCAAGCATCCAAACACGGTTGCAATTTCACTTTTTCTCAGTATATGTGAATTTATATGAATCAAGTAGACAAACTCTTGTTCAGTTGTTCACGAATATGCAACAATGCTTGATTTGATAAGTGATTAGTTTAAAAGATATTTAAAAAAATTAGAATTGCTAGTTAGGACAATACGATAGAAGTAAATATATAATAAAAAATTTTATGTGTATAGAGATGTTCGGTTTTTTCGGTTTGGTTTGGTTCTATTTTTGTCAAACCATAACCAATCCAAACACCAATTAAATAATTCGGTTCGGTTTCAAACCAAACTGTACACCAATAAAAAATTTCGGTTCGGTTTTATTTTATTTCGGTGCGGTTTCATTTTCGGTTTGTTCGGTGTCAAACCAAACACAGAACACCCCTAGTTTGATGTATATGGAATATATGAATGACTTTGAAAAGAGAGAAATACTTTACAGAATGCCATTACTCTTATATTTTAATAAGTTTATAAAATATAAACCAAAATAGCAAAGTGGAGAAATTTTACAAAAACAGTGCATGACAAAATCTTCCCATAACATCAAGAGATAAGCTTCTATTATATCAAGTTATGGGCTGCAAGCTGCAATACATGTTTTTCTATTTAATGTAAAGCTATTAGTCAACGTTTAACATTCAAAGTCAAGTCAACATTCAACATTCAAAGTCAAGACATTTATTAGTCATTAATTTGTATTGGGCCTAAGCCTATTGTAACGATTCTAAAATGTTCTCTTGTATCCTATATATAGAATAGTTGTTATCAATTGTAGGCAAACACATCAATCATTCTTCCAATGAAGGTCTTATCAATTGTAATATGGTATCAGAGCTAAATTGATCCTTATTATTCATCACTACTAAAAAAAGATTATTCTTATGGCTTCTCGTGATCAACAATGGTATATGGATACTGGAGCAACTTCTCACCTTTCATCTCACACCGGTAACCTTCAAACCTCTTCTCTTAATCGTAATTTTCACTCAATTATTGTCGAAAATGGATCATCTATCACCAACTCTGGCCATGTATAAATCCCTAATCCATATCGCCTCCTCCATCTTAAAAATTTTCTTGTCACACCCAATATCATTAAAAACCTTGTATATCATAAATACCATTATGCTAAACGACAAAAAGAATGTGGTCATTTGGCGGGCTTATTTTGGCCTAAAAGTTGGTTTGACTGTTGGACAGAATAGCAAAACGGGTTATTGACCCACGACTAAAAAGTTCATGATGATTCATGATTGTCGTGTCTATTTAACAAGGTTTTTAGCCCGCGCTTCGCTGCGGAGCGCGGGGCTAAACGGTGTATACCCTATATGAATCAAGCTTTTCAGTACAACCGAACCAATAAAAACCAAGAACAACTATGAGCAGATGGTGTTTATGTAGCCATGGCCCATAACATAAAATGTAAAACATACACCTGGTAACTAAAGCATTAGGATAATAGGATGATGGGGCCTGATAAGTGTAGAATACACATATCCGTTTTGTACCTAAAATGACCCAATTAAACCCAAAACAGACCAAATATGGCAAAAATATGCTTGTATTTGTGTTTTGTGTGTGCAGGTATGGATAAGTCAAAAATCACAAGAAAACAGTCAAAAGCGAGCAAGTACGGACACGAGAATCAGAAGAGTACAAAGCCGAAGCCAGAAAAGTCAAGCCTCAATCAAATCATGGTCAACAAAAGTCAACAAGACCCAAAATATTCCACTTAAGCCCTTCAAGTTTCACAAAATCCAAGAATAACCCCTCTCCTCTTAATGGGCCATACCCGGATCCTTAAGCCCAAAACACTAGTCCATTTCTCTTTTATAAAACCACAAGGGCTGTTTTTGCCATTCCTTAAAAAGGTTTTACACTTAAAATGGTATAAAACTAAAGACAAGGACTGAAAGTGTTATATGCCCAAAGTTTAAAACTTATTACCCGCTTTTCAGTTATAAAAGGGGCGGGAAGAGTTTTTTACTGTTCATCGTCCCCTACAATTAACCAAGGGTCAAAAATCAAAGGGCAAATCACAATTAAGGGGTGCGTTAGTCAATTCAAGGGCTCATGAACACAAACCCAGGGTCAAATCAGTAATATCAAGAGCTCTAATTGGTCTACTCAAGCACAAAGTGACGTGGCTATGAAGAAAGCACAAAGAGATGTGGGAATTTTGCCTGGGATCACTCACACAAGTAGCACAAAGGTGTCACATCAAGGATTGCCAGCTTGGCAATCCGTGTGACTACCTTGTGATCCAACGGCCAAAACTAGGGATTCAATCATTGAAGGATGATCAAGGGATGAAATGAAGAGGAGCGTCTAACTGATTTTAGCTCCTAGAAGCTTCCTCAAGTGCTATAAAAGAGGCCCTTTTCTCACACACACGGGAGTAGTTTTTTTAGGAAGTAGTAGCTTAATTTGAAATTTTAGCTTAATTGTTTTAGCTTATTTTCCTTAAAATCGTTTTGTAATCTCTTTTCAGTAATGTAATCAAGGTTTCTAGTTAATAAAATTCAGTGTTTACTTTAAATCTTCTTAAATCTTTTTTATATAAGCTCTTAATAAGAAAACTGTTTCATAAGCTTCCTATAAGCTAAGCAGCTATCAAGAGTCTATAAGCTCTTGATTTGAGCTTAATAAGCCTTAATCATACTCTCACTTAAATAATTAGTTAAATTACCTATGCATTTAAGTGGAAGGTTTTTGGAAGGGGATTCAATCATGGAAGGAATCCCAAGGATTTTACTTCTAGCTTATTTATAAGCTAGAAGAGCTTGTTGATTAGCTCTATGAGCACTAGCTTCTGTTCTTGCTGAAGCTCATTGTAAGTTCTCCTTTAGATTTAACTTTCACTTAATTTTTAGCTTAAATATAGATAATCTGCTTATTCTTGCTTATTTGCTTATTTTACATGCTTATTAGAGTTTAATCTTCTCTTTGTGCTTATTAGTTATAATTTTACATCTGTTTTTAGCCTTAGTATCATAGAACTTAGTATTTGATTTTCTGTCATAAAAATCTAAGAAAAACCAAAAATATAGTAGCATACTCTTAGATCTTAAGTTTTAGCTTAATTCAGTTGTTAAATCATGTTAATTAAGGCTGATATAAGCTTCTAGTTATCTGGTAGTTAAGTTTTAATCATTAGATTTAATTTCTATAAGCCTTTTCAAAACCTGTCAAAAGTTAAAGGGGTGTTTGGTTTAAGCTAGATTGACCATAAAAAGTCAAAGATATTTGGTAATTTTACTTGAGACAGCTGAGTTTTTATAAGATAACAAGTTTTTAAAAGATTTGAGTACTTAGTTTGAATTTAAAATGAATTTGTGGCTTAATTTTCTCATTCCAGCACCAGGGCACTTATTCCTTTTCTTTTTGATTGTAAAAGTTTGATCCAAGCCTTAGAAGGCTTGGATTTGGATTGCCAAGTGTTTGTGCACTCTCATTTAGAAGGTTTAAGGAGGTAGTAGCTAAGTTGTATACCTGCAATTTGGTTTTGCACTTCTGTCAAGTGCATCAGCACCAACAGCAGTATTAACAACAGTTAATACTGCCTACTTTGTCCTAGTTTTTAGCTTAGCTTAAGTAGGCCTTAGGTTCTTAAATTTTAGTAGCTTAAAGTCTAGGTGCAGCTTATCATAGATTAAGTCTTAATTAGCATTTTCTAGCTTATTTACCTAGTTTAAATTTGCTGTCAAAAGTCACTAAAAAGCTTTAAAAAACCAAAAACAGTACTAAGTTTAAGTAGCTTACTAAATTTAGATTTCTAGCTTATAGGTTTAGAATTTTTAGGTTAGATTAGTAGTTTATAAGCTGTTTACTTAGTTTTCAAAAGCTTAATGGTTAGTTTAGCTTATTGAGCTCCTTAGCTTAATTGGATTTCTTGCACTTTAGCTTATTTCCTGAGTTTACCTCTTTCATCATCAATTTCAGTTGGAATTTAATGTTACTTAGTTAAGTAGCTTTTCATTTTTAGATTAAGCCTCTTATAAGCTTTCTAGAACAATTTTCCTTTTTAGAATTGAGCTTAATATGAGCTTATTATAGTTGTTTAAGTGAAAATAAGCCCAAAAGCTTAGTTTCTGTTACAACAGCTTTAATAAGCTGTTTTAGGGCTTATTAGTTAGTGTTAGCTTATATTCCTTTTATTAAAGTAGCTTATTTTAGTTTCTTCTATAAGTTCCAATTTTTAGTTTTTCAAAAAATCAAAAAAACAAAAAAGTGCAAAAAGTGGGGTTTGCCAGCCTCGAACCCACGACCTCTATCATACATGCCCTACGCGTTAACCATTGTGCTTCATTAGCTCATCCGTTATACCTTCCCCACACTTAATCTTTATACACGTTTTCACCTTATAAGCTATATAAGCTGTTTAGCTTATTTCGTGGCTTATTTTATAAGCTACAACTTTGAACTTATTTTTCCTAGGATTGTCATAGCTTAAGCTATTTTCTGAAATTTTTCTAGAATTTTTACTAAAAGTTTGGTATTTTTAATCTTTTATTTTCTTTTAAAACTTTAAAAAATCATAAAAAATAGAAAAATAATCCGAAAAATAAAAATCTTTTTTATAAAATTTTCTTTTGTCATTAAGTTTGTAGGAAAAATAGTTTCACTTAAGTAGGGTCTATTTTGCAAAAATTCATTTTTTAAAGAACGGGTTTCGTTCGTGTTCTCGGTTTTCAATTTTAACCCTCGTTTTAACTCCGTTTTCACTCTAGTTTTTTTTAAACTTCGTTTTTAGTCAATTAGAATACATTTAAAAAGAAAAATAAAGATTAGGTTAAATTTTGTAGAATTTAGGGTTTTGGCCTTAGTTTTAGTATCCCGTTTTGCGTTTTCGATTAAAATTTTAATTGTTGTACCTTTTTAGTAGATTTAGATCATCAAAAATATCTTTGCTAAATTCAAATCAGGATCCGAACCTAAAAGTGGTTTCAATTTCACTAGTCGTTGGGGAAACGACCCGGGTGATCATTCTTACCCGGTTTAAACATACGTATATTATATATATTATATTATTTTTGTAAGTCTTAACTTTTTACCTTAGTTAAAGGTGAATAGTTGGAATTTACCTAAGTAGTATTTTTATTATATATTTTATAGGTACGTAAAACTACGAATCACTCAGGTTTCATCACTATAGAGCCAGTTGATAGTAGCTCTCGGTCAGATTCAGGCATTACAGGCGAGAGATCTAGCTCATGCAGATGGCCTAGAGGATGCAGATAGTTGTGCATAGATTTACTTTCCAGTCATGTCACTAGCTATCATTATGTTAGCCTGCTAAGTATTGTGGGTTAATGCCCAGCTAGCACGACGGTAGGACTTGTATTTTCTTTCATTTCTGTATCGAACCATCATGTATGTTTTCCAGGTGATATATGAAATGGATGTATTATGTCATGTCACTGTGATCTCAAATTTTACTATATACTTCTCTTGTGTGATCTCATTTTATTTATTGTGTATATGTCATGTCGATCTCACTTTGATTGTATATTTCACTGTGTGATGTGATCTCATTATTTATTGTGCATATGTCATGTCGCGTTTATGATTGTATGAAATCTAACGTGAATGATATTTTCTTGTGATTTGAAGAAAATGGCTTTAAGAAGAGGAACCAGAACTAGAACCACCCCCGCCACTGCCACTGCTACTGCCACTACTACCACCCCAATGACTGATGTTGCTATCAGGACATTGATAGCCCAAGGTGTGGCTGATGCTTTGGCTGGGTGAACAATTCAACGAAACACTAACATCAATAACATGGAAGCCAAGGTCCTAGAAATGGTATTACGAGGCCTATGCGCACTACTCGTGAGTGCACCTACAGTGACTTCCTCAAATGCCAACCTCTGAACTTCAAGGGCACAAAAGGAGTCATTGGCCTAACTCAATGGTTTGAAAGAATGGAGTCTGTCTTCCATATCAGTAACTGTGCAGTCGAGAACCAAGTCAAGTTTTCTACTTGCACTATTCATGGAATTGCCTTAACATGGTGGAACACCCATGTCAAGACAGTTGGGCATGATGTCTCTTACGGCATGCCTGGGAAAACACTTATGAAAATGATGACTGCTAAGTACTGTCCTCGAAATGAGATCAAGAAATTAGAAATAGAGATCTGGGATCTGAAGGTGAAGGGTACTGACTTGGCGAGTTATACCCAACGCTTTCAGGAACTAGCATTGATGTGCGGGAGAATGTTCCCCAAAGAGTCGGATGTGATTGAAAAGTATGTGGGTGGATTACCTGACATGATCCAAGGAAATGTGACGTCTACCAAACCCAAGATAATGTAGGAGGCTGTTAAAATGGCAAACAATCTGATAGATCAAAAACTCAGTACGTTGGCTGAGCGTCAGATTGAAAAGAAGGAAGCAAGATGATAACTTCAGAAACAACCAGAACTAACAACAACAAAATAAGAGGCAGAACACTGGTAGGGCCTACACTGCTGGGCCTAGTGAGAATAGGGAGTATAGTGGATCTCTGCCAAAATGTTCCAAATGCAACTACCACCATAATGGTTCGTGTGCACCGAAGTGCCACAAGTACAACAAGGTTGGCCACCTGGCCCCGGATTGTAGGAGTTCTGGCAATGCTAACACTGGTAACAACCATAGAGCCCTTAGGGCTAATCAAAATGGTACCGGTTGTTATGAATGTGGTGCTCAGGGGAATTTTAAGAGGGAATGCCCAAGCTAAAGAACAAAAACTGTGGTAATCAAGGTGGGAATGGCAATGCTCCAAAAAGAGTATACGTGGTGAGCTTTGTAAGGATAAACCCGGACTCCAATGTCGTCACGGGTACGTTCATTCTAAACAACCGCTATGGTTCTATCTTATTTGATACTGGTCCCGATAGGAGTTTTATATATACTACATTTAGCTCCCTAATTGATATCACACCAACTACATTAGACCATTATTACAATGTTGAACTAGCCGACAGGAAAATAATTAGGATAAACACTATCATTCGAGGTTGCGCGTTAACCTTCTTAAATCATCCATTCAACATCAACTTAATGCCCATAGAACTTGGTAGTTTTGACGTCATAATTGGTATGGATTGGTTGGTGAAGTACCATGCTGTCATTGTTTGTGATGAGAAACTCGTTCGTATTCCCTTGGGAAATGAAACCTTAATCGTTCGTGGTGACAGAAGAAACCAGGGAAACGAGACTTGTTTGAACATCATCTCGTGCACTAAAACACAGAAGTGCATGCTAAAAGGATGTCAAGTCTTTTTGGCACATGTTACTACAAAGGAGACTGAAGACAAGTCGGAGGAGAAGCGACTTCAGGACGTGCCAATCATTTGAGATTTTCCTAAGGTATTTTCCGAAGACTTGCTGGGTATTCCACCGACTCAACAAGTGGAATTCCAGATCGATTTGATACCCAGTGTTGCACCTGTAGCACGAGCACCTTACCGATTAGCTCCATCTGAAATGAAGAAATTGTCGGACCAAATCTAGGAGCTTTCCGACAAAGGCTTCATAAGACCCAGTTCCTTACCTTGGGGAGCTCTGACTTGTTTGTTAAGAAGAAGGATGGATCGTTTCGAATGTGCATCAACTATCGAGAACTGAATAAGCTAATAGTAAAAAATCGTTATCCACTCATAAGGATTGACGATTTGTTTGATCAACTTTAAGGATCGAGTATCTACTCAAAGATCGATTTGAGACCGGGCTATCATCAGTTACGAGTTCGTGAAGGAGACATTCCAAAGACCGCTTTCAGAACTCGTTATGGTCACTATGAATTTCAAGTTATGCATTTGGTTTGACGAACGCACCGGCATTATTTATGGATCTCATGAATCGGGTGTGCAAGCCATATTTGGATAAATTTGTGATTGTCTTTATTGACGATATCATCATTTACTCGAAGAAAAAGAAAGAACATGAAGAACATTTTAAGTTAATTTTAGAGTTTCTAAAGAAAGAGGAGTTGTATCCTAAATTCTCTAAATGTGAATTTTGGATTCCCAAGGTATAATTTATCGGTCACGTGATTGATAGTCAAGGCATTCACGTGGATCCCGCCAAGATCGAATCCATAAAAGATTGGGCATCTCCTAAGACTCCCAAGGAGATTCATTAATTTTTAGGTCTCTTCGGTTATTATCGAAGATTCATCGAAGGATTTTCAAAAGTTGCTAAGCCGATGACCAAGCTTACTCAGAATAAAGTCGCCTTTGAATGGGGTGACAAGCAAGAAGCAGCTTTTCAGATATTGAAGAATAAGTTGTTTAGCGTACCTATCTTAGTTCTACCCTAAGGAGCTGAGAACTTCATTGTTTATTGCTACGCGTCGCATAAAGGATTGGGTGCTGTGTTGATGCAAAACGAGAAGGTGATTGCTTATGCATCATGACAATTTAAGATTCATGAGAAAAATTATACTACTCATGATTTGGAACTTGGTGCAGTAGTGTTTGCTCTAAAGATTTGGAGGCACTATTTGTACGGAACCAAGTGTATGGTGTTCACAGATTACAAGAGTTTACAACACATACTCGACCAAAAGGAGTTGAGCATGAGTGGTATGTGCTTAAATACACATACCTTTTACCTAATAAAACAAGCTAAAAAGACCAATAATGACCAAAAATACATGAGAAATACATTGTATATGTTTGTATCACGAATTGTGTCTTCCATGTACGGATTTATCACAAAAGGATAAAAACAAGGCCAAAACGGACAAAACCGAGCACGAGAATGGAAAGAATGCAAGAAATCAAAGCCGAAGGCAAATGCATCTTTAAATGGGCCAACCCATACCCATTTAATGGGTCGGGTCAGCCCATTAAGAGTGATACTTTATACCTAAAGCCTTTAATAAGAATTAAAATCAAACTAATCCATAAATCCTATACACAATTCTAGCCCAACCCAATACAAAGTCAAAGCCCAACACCAACCCGGTCAAAGGTCATGTTAGAATCACAAGGTCAATACAAGTCAAAATTACTATGCTTTCCTCACTCCTTTCCCTCCTAATTTCACCCACAACGAAACCAGGGTAAAACCCACTCTCACTCACTCGTTCCCCATCTTCTAGAAGCTCATCCCTGACACCCTCTGACACTCACTATGAAACGTTAGCAATCCTGAGCACAATGATTGGTTGATGATAGCTGCATGATATTGGCTAAAATATACATATTTTTTACCCCGTAAAACACTATAAAAGGACTAAAAACACTAAAATATAGATAATTATGTTGCAAATATGTTTGTATTGTGTTTTTATGTCTTACAGGTAAAAAAGATTGAAAACGAAGCAAAAACGGTAATTTTCGGGTGACTTTCGACGACGTTTTCACATTTATCGAGGTCCAAACGAAGTCGTGAATATTCCTCGATCACACCATTGGAAAGAGCACGAAATTACGAGTCCAACGGTACCGGCCTTTCATATGTGAACCTTTTGTATTTGAACCTTTTTTGTCCCTGTTTGAACCTTTTATCTTTAATAAACCTGGTCCAAGAAATTTAAGGGTCTTATATTAATTTTTGCACATTATAATTAGAACTATGCTCTAGCCTACCGGTTAGAGCATTAGGCTCTTGAAAGAAAGGTCCCGAGTTCGATTCTGCGGAGGGGTTTATCCCCCTCACGACCCGACCCGACCCACGACCCGGACCCAACCCGAACTTGACCCGGCCCATGACCCGAACTTGACCCGGCCCAATACTTGGCCCGATCCAGCCCAATACTGACCCGGCCCAACTGTTGACCCGCCTTGACTGGCGGTCAACCACCGTTGACCGGTGGTTGACCGGTGGTCCGGCGGTGGTCCAACGGTGGTCCAACGGTGGTTGACCGGTGGTCCGCCACCGTTGACCGTCGTTGACCGTTGCCGTTGACCGGTGGTCCGGCGGCGTTGACCGTCGTTGACCACCGTTGACTGCCGCCGTTGACTACCGTTGACCGGTGGTCCGGCGGCGGTTGACCGGAGGTTGACCGACGGTGTGAAACAGTAAAATCCTACGTGGCACCACTCAGTGGGGACCCTGACGCTTCTAAATGATTGGTGTTAGATGTTGCAGTAACGATGTAACTGTAGCACCCCGAGGTGGCAGACACGTCAATACTGAGTACTAGTCAGGTGGCGGTTGGACAAATCAGAAGACATGACAACGTGGCACTGGCGTTGTGTTCAGCCTGAGGTACTGTAGCAGTCAGTCCTAGGTAGGCGTGTGCCAATCATATGGCAAAATGTGGAGGTTGGTGTGTCAAAATGACCTAATATACCCCTAGATCCAGCAAGATCATTGGATGAAGACCTGAATGACGAATATTACCCCACCTACTTGGGGCTATATAAAGAGCACCATCATCTGATTGTAGAGGGGAGAATCTTAGTAATAGATTAGTTTTATTAAAAATGTATTAGTATAGGGTAGTTTTAGGAGTAGTATAGAATAGTATTTAGCATTATTGTAAAAGCTTTAGCGTTATTTAGCTTATTGTAATCCACCTTTTTTAGCTTATTAAAGACATGTTATGAGATTAAAGTGCTTATTGACTTATGGCTTATTCTTCTTTCTAATCCTCATTTTCTTTTCTTTCTTTTTAGCTATTTATAGGCTTATTATTACTTCTAGTTTCTCCTAGCTATTCTTACTTCAAATAACCTCCTTTGCTTATTAATTTTAAGATCTAAGCTTAATATTACCAAAAAGCTTTTGCTTATTTCATTTTCTTTTCTTATTTAGCTTATTCTTTCTTATGCTCGATTCGAATGCTAAAAAAGGTGTTCATGAGTCTTCACTCGCCTTATTCTTTAAGTCTCAGAGCAACCCTTATTTCGAGAGCTTAATTATTTAGTTAGTAGATCTAAATGCTTTTTTAGTAGTTAAAGTTTTCAATATGGCTTATTTACTTTTAAAATCATATTTATTAAATAGTTTTAAAAGTAGCTTATTAGATTAAATCTAGTTTTGTTTTTACAAATTTAGTTTTTAATTCTAGCTTATTTTTCTTAGATCTAAATCCTTAAATATACCCGATCCGAGTTCACTTGATTGAACACCTTAGTTTCGGGTGGATTTAGATTTAAAGTTTTCATCTTTTTATTAAGCTTATTTTTGTTCTAAATTTTTCATTCTATTATCTTATTCCATCCTTTACTACATCTAAGGCTAAGGCCGGGAGCTTAAGGTCTATAAAGGTTGATAAATAATAAAAGTTTGATCTTTATAGTTTTTATGAAAATAACTAGTAGATAAAGTTTGACAACCTTTTATTCTAATTAGTACGAGTAAAAGCTTTAAAGTGATAAAACTTATTTGTTTTATTATATTTGTAAGATCGGTGGTTTATAACATTGCGATTCTTCATTCGGCTTACGCCCTTTTTCCCTATTTACTACTAGTAGTATTAGAATTTATCTTAAAATGTTTATCGTTTATATCTTATGGTTTGCTGCTAGTTTACTTTGTTATGATTATGAGTAGTTCATTATGCTTGCTAAGGATTAGTGATTTGGAGAATTTAAGTGCGGTTTTTAAAAGTTTAAAAAATTAATAGCCATTAAATTTTCCATTAACATACGTCATTTACTTTTAATGCAATTTTAAATACTGGTCATTTTAACTTTAAAAAGCACTTTACTTTACTTGTCAATTATTTTGAAAAAGCATTTTACTTTACTTGTCATTTAATTTCTTGAAATTTGTTTTCGAAGGATTTTAATTCGTTAAACCTAAAACCCGTACTTAATGAACATTTCACGTCACTTAGCAAGCATTTTCGTCATTTATATCTTTTAGATCAATCTTAGTATAATCTTGTAGTTTTTAATCTCAAAATTAATATTAATTTAAAAATAGTTTAAATCTAAAAGTTTAGTTTCCCTTTTATATGCTTTCCCTTTTAGTAGATTTAGAAAATCAAACCCAAAAACTTAAGTGATAATCAAGTTCGATTTACAACTTGAACGTAGATTTCCATTCACTTCTCGCCGAGGAAATGACCCGGGAGGTTTTTGATAATTGCTCTGGTTAAAAGCGATTTTCTAGAACCCGACGGAAAATACTTACTATACTATTATTGATTATATCCTATTATACTATATATTATATATATACGTATTTGGGTGAATCAATGCACATGATCTAAGGGCTCCAAATGATTGCTTGGGGATTGGTCAAGATTGAAGGGCTAAGATTGGATGATAAGGACGCTCCTAAAGGTTCTGGATCCTTCCCCTCCTCACTATAAATAGAGAAGGGATCACACAAGAGAAGATCATCTAGCTTAATTTAGTTTTTAGTAGCTTATTATTGTAACTTTTAGCTTATTATCTCTTTTTTAATGTATTTCTTCTTTTAAAGCTTGTAAACGTTTGATTCTTAATAAAAGTATCTGTTTTATTTAAATTGTGCCTTTAAATTCTTATTTTATTTTTATGCAAATGTTTTAAAGATGTGTTTGGAAATAACCTAATAAGCTAAATAAGCTCTTATTTATCTATTAAGCTAGTTCATATTCAGTTTAGCTTGCTCAAAGCTAAATTGAATAAGCTACTCACTCAAAACCAACTATATAACCACTAGAAGTAAGCCAAAAGGGAATGGGCTTAATAGGGCTTATTCAGAGCTTAATTTCTAAGCCGAACTTTGTAGAGATCAAAGCTAGAAAAAAGCTATTTTAGATCCTGATTAAAGCTGGGATCAAGGTACTTTTTACGTTTTCTCTCAAAAGCTATTTAACATCATTTTTCTTATAAATCGCTTATCTTGATATTTATACGCGTATATTTGTTTATTCAACTTAATGTATGCATTATATGTTTAGCTTTTAGTTTAAAAGTAGTTTAGTTAAGTTTTATCTAAATCTTTCCAAAAAGGGTCATATCTGCTCATTGATTGCTAATTAAATTGTGCTTATATTCTAAAATTATGCTTATAATCCTATACTTTTACCCTAGTCTTTAATCTATTTTAGTAATATCTCAGCTTATCTTAAACCGTTTTAGTATACAATTAGTTTTCACAAGTTTTTAAGAGTTTTTGATCATAAGCAGTTTTAAACTTAGTTAAAGACTGCTTGTGTTCTTTTTGGTCATTAGGTCAGATTCAATAAGCTCTTATTTGGTCTAAGGATTAGTAGTAATAAGTTTTAAATTAGTTTTGTTAAGTTTACAAGTTTGCTTTATCAAATTCCTAAGTCTGCTAGTCTAAACAGGTTTCTAAATTACTTATTTGATTAAGCTAGCTTAAGTGTAGTGTTTGTGTCCAAAATCTAGTTTCTAATGCATTACTTTACATCTGTTTTGAGTCATTGTGTCCTGGAAAAACCTGTTGAGTACCTTAGATCAAAAACAGTCAAGTGGTAGGTTTTGGGTTAAGCTTAAAAGCCTCTAATGTGTAGATCATTTGAGTCCATATCTTAGGTTAATTTAGGTTTATTTTTGTCAAGTTTAGCTTATTGGAGTCTAATCTTAATATGTCTTAAGTCTTTAAGTTGTCTTAATCCTTTTTGAGTCTTAAAATTGTGTCTCCAAGTAGTCATTTATATTTGAAAAAAAAGAAGCCAAAAACAAGTTTTAGTCTGTCATTTTCAAATTCCTTTTTCAGCTTATTTTCTTAATCATTTTTGTTTAAATCACTTTTTATGTTTCATAGGATCTTAATCTAATATGTTTTAGTTTTAGCTTTTTTCAAGTGCTTATTAGTTCTCTAAATTAGCTTGAAATTTGGCAAAAAGTCTTTTAAATATGTTTTTGTGTCAAGCATCCCATCACCATTTGTTATAGTTATTATCGTTATGGTTGCTATCGTAGGCCCTGGAGCTGTCCCAACTGGTACAACTTCATCCAATTGAGGATGCAAACCCCGTAAACCAGATAAACACTTATCGAAAAAACAGACAGTCTAGTTATCCATTTTGGGCCGCTAGTACGAAGACTTAGGTCGCGATATATCCTAGTACCGCCAAGTAAGTTGGGTACTTACATTCATAAGCCACGTTGATATGAATCATCGAACATTACAAATAGCTGAAACGAGACTCCGTCCTCGGACATTCAAAAACTTATACAAACATACTTACGCGACTACACCTTATTCTTGATGTTTTCACTATTAAGAGACTTTCCTCATGATGCGATTATATCAGGCATAAGATCTGTAATAATAATTATGAGATACCTGTTTTGATGTATTAAATATCCTGGTTAAACTTAGCCAAAAATTTTGGTATATGGAGAAGTGTCGAAACAACAAATTTTTGCTGAATAAAGTTATCAATGTCTGGTTTAGAACGAGTTTATTAAATCTTAGGTCTTTCCTTGGTTACACAATCGGTTAACACAAATTTAATCTCATGACGAGATTTCTTTAAGGGGTAGGTACAGTAACATCCAGGAATTTTCCTAATTTTAAAGGACTATTTTAACCTTTGACCCTTCAAATCTGAATTGACTTTTTGACTTTTAGTCTTTTATTGTCACATAAAAATGATTACCGCATAACTGGTAAAATTTTCGGAACATATTTCAATAATAAATCGTATTTATTATTACACACCTCAAGTACAAAGTTATTTTTAACTTATTTGATTCAAAAACAAAAAAAGGATATATATTAATTCATAGTTGATTTATCAACAATGAACCACTAAATCACGTTTTTACGATTCGGACCTAAAAGCAATTTGATGTAAAATGATATTTCAGACAACTTTTTAGTTTTACCCGAGACTTGAAAACAAGCAGAAAATGGCTAAAACAGCCTCGCAAAGTTTTGAAAACTACACACAACGGGTACCGACACACAAAAATAATTAAAATTATTTTTAATTATCACTATTTATTTAATAAAAATATTAAATAAAATCATTTAACATTTTATTCCAAAAGCGTTGTTGTTAACGCGAATATTCGAGTTGAAATCCATTATTATTTCGGACAAGGGCGTAACCGGGTCACTAAATAAATAATAAATATTTTTATAAATGTTATAAAAATATTTATGAAATACTATCAAGTAAATACTCATTTTTATCGGAAAAATGATTTGGAAAACAATGGCGCAAGTTTCGTATTTTGAATCATCCATTAAGTCGCTCAAACGAGTCCCGAACCATTATTTACCAAAATTTACACTTTTGGTCCCTGTGAAAATTTTTTAAAATTCACCCTCAACTTATTGAGACATGTCACTTTTATATAAAAGTTTTAATATATATATGTGTGTGTGTATATATATATATATAAACTTATATATCATTTTCATATATAAAAATCAACACACACACAAATACACATCACTCTCTCCCTCCCTCAATATTTCCGGCCCCCCTTCACCGCCGCCGGAAATGTTTCCGGCGGACTTTTTCGGCCGAAACCAAAAGTGTTCCTCGTTAACCGATCTATCCGACCCACTAGGTCACTCGCCGCCACGCGTCGCCCCCTCCTCCGGCTGCCTCCCCACCGACGCCATCATAACACCACCACCATCATCTCCACCTCTAT
Source organism: Tanacetum coccineum (assembly GCA_026074375.1). Lineage (NCBI taxonomy): Eukaryota > Viridiplantae > Streptophyta > Magnoliopsida > Asterales > Asteraceae > Tanacetum > Tanacetum coccineum. The sequence goes on along the minus strand of BQNB010007269.1, from coordinate 76,098 downwards.
TTTTATCATCAACCACTCATTACCACTATCTCCTAAAAATCCCAACCACCGCAAGGGTGTGATGGTTTGACCGGTGCACCAAAAGGGTGCGTCGGGTTTGCTATACAACCACCCCTAGGGGTGCTTTGGAGTGGCAACCACCCTATAAGGGGTGCGTTCGGCTTTCTTTCGAGTGTAAAACAGCCAAAAAGGGGCGTGTTTGTTTTTGGGGTGAAAACCACCACGAAGGTGGTGCTTGTTTCGATAAATAAACGACCACAAGGGTGCGTTTTGGTTTGTTAAAAAAGCCCTAAAAGGGTGCATTCGGTTGGGTTTGGCACAAAAAGAAAGGTGGGTTGGTTTCTACATGCACCAGAGGTGCGTTCGGTTTTTGTTTAGACCCGCAAAGGTGCGTTTTGGTTCTTATATCACCAAAAGGGTGCGTTTGGTTTTGTGGTATACACCCCGAGAGGGCGCGTTCGGCTGTTAAACAGACCATAAGGTGCGTTTGGCTGTTAAAACAGCCCACAAGGGTGCGTTTGGCTTAACAGGCCACCCACAAAGGTGCGTTTGGTTGGCTGTTACCGCACATGGGTGCGTTTGGTGTTGATAAAAACCACAAAGGGTGCGTTTGGTTATGCAGAATTGCACAAGGGGTATGTGTGGTTGGGCAGTCGTCGCACAAGGGTGCGTTTGGTGGGATAGTTTCACCACCGAGGGTGCGTTTGCCCGTTCTTGACACCGAAAGGGTACGTTTGGCAGCCATAACACCATGTAGGGTGTGTTTGGTTTTGTAGGTTGCACCAGCGAAGGGTGCGTTTGGTTTTGTAGGTTGCACCAGCGAAGGGTGCGTTTGGTTTTGTGGTTGACACTCCGAGAGGGTGCGTTTGGCTGTTAAACAGCCATAGGGTGCGTTTGGTTTGCTGGTGCGTTTGAGTTAGCAGAAACACCCAAGGGGTGTGTTTGGGTGAGCAAAAACGCCCAAAGGGTGCGTTTGGGATAGCAAGAAACCCAAACAGGGGTGTTTGGGACAGCAATAGAGGTGTTTGGTTGGGCAGATTGAAACTAAGAGTGCGTTTGGTTTTATAAGACGACAACAATAGGTGCGTTGGGTGCGTTTTGTTTATATAAATCAACAATAAAAATATCGTGAGATTTTACAAATATAAACCGGATTAAATGGTGGTTAATGGTTAAATAAATATGTTATATATTATTTGATCTCGTCTAATATTATATATATTGATCACGCGAGAAATTGTAACACGGATTGATTGAAAAAGGGGATTAAGTTATATAGTTTAAGAATATTAATTTGTATTATACAATAACCCGACAAACGAACGAAAACTATACTTTTACAATGAGACGATTATTTTAGCCACAATCCGTCGAGGAAACGAAATATAAATTTATAAAATATTATTTTTATATTTTATAAGTGTCAACTAAAAGATAAGGTCATAACTTTTGTAAAAGCTTTTCAAACATCGTTGGTTTAATTCTTAACTTTAAGAGGTGAGTTTACTTTTATGCAAGGACTTTTTGTTAATTAAATTGGTGTCGAAATATTTGTTTTCAATTATTTTCTCACACTTATTGTATAATACTCGCAAAGTATTATATACTTTATATTAATCTTTGGATTGTTTGTCTTTATGATATAATTCACGGTATGAGTTATATATTTTCATATGTGATATATATGGAATATATTACACACTTTGTGTTCGCTTTACAAATTATTTATTTAACCAACCACCAAACTATTACAACTTTAAATATAAATCTTTTATCAACGTGACGCGTTGACGTAACCATTCATCGGGAAACCCAAATACATTATCCTAGGCTAGTGGGTCTTAGCCGTTAAGTTAAGCTGCATCTTCTTGATCGAGCCGTTCTGGTTTTCCGTTTGTGTTGCGCTTAATATGTGCAGTTCTGCAAATCGTTCTGCAACATCAATGTGAGTTTATAGCTCCCCTGTTTTTACTGGTTTTACATATATTTTTGGGGTGAGAACATGCTTCTTTACAAATGCATTTACATGGTTGATTACATATTGGTTTACATACTTATTTATATATCTCGCGATGAGATACAATACTTGGTCAAATTTTTGGGCGTGAACACTCGCTATAACTTGGTTATACACTCATATGCATATCTCACGGTGAGATACAACATTGGTTTTTACTCATGGATGCAACAACTATACTTTTACTCGAATGATTATGGATTAGCTTAGGTTGCATGAACTGTAAATCACTTGGAGGGTGAGCGTGAATGTTATAAAATAGATCTATTCGGGATTGACAATCCCTGTTCGGGTGATTAGCTATCACTAGTCAAACGAACATTATAACATGTCAGAACACGATTGGTTGAGTCTTCAGGGCCAACAATTACATACACATTATTTTCATTAATGTCCGGGTGTTCTTGGAGGGGACACCTATGATGGGTACATATTATTTTCATTAATGCCTGGGTGTTCTTGGAGGGAACACCTACGATGGGTACATTCTTACTGTGCCTTGAATAAAGTGACATACATACAAGTCTACGTCGCAGTTTCATAAACTTAGAGTAATTGTAATTATTGTTGTATACTCACATGGATATTAACTGTGCCTTTAATAAAGTGGCAATACATACTTGAAACATTTTGGTGATATGTATATAAATATCATACATGTTTTGAACATTTGCGGTACAATGTTCATACGTACATTTTTGTGACTATTTGGGATTTAAATGGTCATGCATACTTTACAACTATTTGATTTCTAAAAATCATACATAGATTTTGGAAGGACATTTAAGGATTTTAATTGGTCATACACACTTGACATAACTTTGGTTCAGCATTTATACTTAAACAAATCTATGAACTCACCAACTTTATGTTGACTCTTTTTAAGCATGTTTTTCTCAGGTGAATAGATGCTTGGATTATTTGATGTGCACTGGAGTCTAAATTTGACAAGATTTCATTCATGGATTACTACTTACATACAAATGATCAAATCTCGTTGGGTTGTTTTCAAGCTTTTCATTGTGATGTAATTATGGGACAAATGTTATATCCATTTTAAGGAAATCAACGAGATTACTTTTCAAACGACACATTTAGATGTCGTTCTCTTGTATCTTGCACTGGGTATTATGAAGTAACTCCCCCGGACATATTTCCGCTATGACACATTTTTGGGGGTGTTACACAAAAGTTCATGATGCAAAGTATTTCAGAGAACAAATGTTGTTAGCTGTGAAAGATGAAGCTGGAAGCAACCTCAGCAATAAAGAGAATGATTTCATGTTTGACACTTCATATGGAGAAGATTTGGAAGAGTTAACTGCAGCAGCCATGTTAATGGCTCGAATCCAACCAGCTGATGAGAATGTTGAGACTGTACCATCTTATGATGCAAAGGCTTTTAGCTAGGTACATGCTTCATCTAAGGTTCATGAACAAGTGAGTCATGGAAAACGTAAAACTATTATTCAAACAACGGATGATGATCAAATAGATTCTAATATCATATTTGATGATCTGTTTGTGGAAAATAATGGTGGCACGTCTGAACATAATTCAACTGCTCATAACCAATATCGTGAAATACAAATGCTAGCATACAATGTTCAACGTGAGGCTGAAAATCAAAAACGTTTGAATAATGAGCTTAAAAAGCAAAAAAGATTTGCTACAACGGGAACTTAAGACGTTTAAGGATCGAGTCAAAACAATTGAGTTAAACAATTCAATACTCAACATACAAAGAAACATGTGATGAATTCGAACGAGAATTAAGGAATGATAAGGACACGATTGATCGTCTTGTGAAAGAAAAAGAAAAAATTCAAAATGATTTTTTCAAAGTTGAAAATGAAAAAATAATAATTCAACATGAAACTCAGTTAGAAAAGAAGGCTTTTAAAGAACGAGAAGATCGTTATCTTGATGATATCCTTGATCTCGAAGAGAAACTAAGTTCTCATGATTGAATTGTTTATAAAATGGGTCAGTCAATTCAAACGATTCACATGCTTGGAAAGAAACCGAATAAAGTTTATGATCCTTTTCTTAAAGCTGGGTTGGGTTATACAAATCATGTGCGTCTCAAGAAAGCCATTGCAACACAACCTAAAATGTATGATGGTGATTTAATTCATAACAATAAATTAGGAATTCATACAACTGATTCAGAGGAAACTTTAGAGGATGCAGAAGAAAGTTAAAACAAAATGAGGCACAAAATGGTTTAAATTGATTATGAAAAGTTGAATGCGCTTTATGAAACATTTGTTCCTCAACAAGAACTTTCTGCTGAACAAACATATTTTTAAATTCCTTCTACTTCTGATAATGGTTCTACGTCTAAAGATGTTCTATTGGAATCACCAGGTCCAAAAAGGCCAACAGAGAGTCGGTTATTAACAATGATTGACACATTGGGAGATACAATTATTAGTTTCCAAACAAGGATTAATAAAACTCTTTACAAGACACAGAACGAAGATGGTTGTTTTTTATAAAACCGATGTGATTTCGATGTCAAGATCTTTGTACAAGACTTTGAGTGAAATCAAAGAGGAACTAAATAAGGTAGTGCAGGTGTGGTATATCCTATATCATAACACGGGGTCGATTCTTGGATTTGGCTAGTTTCTAGAGAGAGAAACACTAGAGAGAATATTCTAGAGAGAGAAAATGTGTTTCTTTGTAAATGGAAAATAATGACTAGCTTACCTCTTCCAAAGTTGGAAGAGGCTTATATAGTACATACAATATACCGGGTATTAGTACCCGACTTAATACCGAAAATTGTACTATTAACTATTAAACTACGAGCTATAATAAACAGTAAAATACACGGGGTGACCGAGTCTTTTTCTAATATCTAACAATCTCCCCCTAAGGGAGGTCACCCCTGATAATACCAAACTTAATCACTTTAGTCTTTAGCTCGTGGACATTTAATATCTTGTACATTTGGGGTAGAGATCTTTTGATTCATCTTACGCTTGTCTTTGACTGTGATCTTGAGCTTTCTTGAGATCATCGCCCAAACATAATCTTACATCATCTTGTAATGGATCGCCATCTTGTGCACTTGTGAATGAATACATGACATCAGAGTTTGTGGAAGCTTTGACACCTTTATGAGGTCTTTCATAACATCATAACAAGTGTAGGTCGTGTCTTAGCATTCGGTTATTTACTTGACATCTCAGGAACTGGGAATTTCCATCTCCATCTCCATCTTTAAGATATCCTGTAATGAAACAGTTAGTAATAAAGAGAAAATTGATTTGAAAAGACAGTCTAAGTGTTTCTTATGAAAGAATTTTGTAACACTTCGAGAGTTTTGATTGTTTGTCAAATGATAAATAACCGTCAATTCTTATACTGGAACAAGTTTGATTCACACAGAATCGCACCATTGTTTCTTTCCAGTTGACACAAGTTTGATTCTTGTAGAATCGCACAAGTCACCTACCTAGAGCTTGTTTGATGTTGGCTCTAGCAGGATTTCCATCTTCATTGTGAAAAACTATCGTTTCACTCGGATGTTTTGGCAATATCACAAGGATAATGCGTAGGACTCTTAGGATAGACTTGTTTCCACAGTGTGTGAAAGACAAGAGAATTGGATACGTGTCCTAATGAGATTAATTGATGATCTCTTGGCTCTAGACTCAATAGTGCGTTTTGGTTTTAGTAATCGGAGGCTGGAGCAGACTGCCACCTGTTCAATATCAACTAAAAGTCAATAGATAACATGTTTTGTCTCCGTGAGAAATGAAACATAAATCTTTTGAAAGATTCTGAGTGGCTAGGGAGGGTTGTGCATTGCATCACTGGGTCCATGATGACGATCTTCAATGTCAGCAATCATCTTAGTGATTCTGGCAGCATATGAATTGACCCAGTTTCTGCCTAAGTGAATGGAGGGCTCCTTTCTTTACACCCTTTATCTTTACGATTCTTTTTAATTCTTCAACCCCTTCAGTGCTTACCGAGACTTCATGACTAGAACCTTGTTGGGTTTATTCCAGTACTAGCTCCATCTTAGTCGGCACTTTTCCCTTATTCTCGCTTTTACTCCTTTTTCATGTCATACCTAAGGACTTCTACACTAACTAATAGATTGTCCCTGGGTAGATCCCTCCGGTTATGGCTGGATCATTGGGAATAGTACCTAACCTTACCAACCTTATTACTCTAATTAATTAAAATACATGGTCGGTCTTTTGGTACAGTTCTCCTTTCCATAAAACCGATTGAAAATTCAATTAAGGTACTTATGATATAAATATCCAAGCATATAGTACCTCGATCGTTTTTGATGTTTTAGAAACGCTCCCCCTCAAAATGTGCTTCGGTATTCGAAATTGTTTAGCCCGTTTGGGCGGAGTATATTATGAGTCCTGATAATCACAGTTATTGTTATACACATATTTTAATCACATTTTCTCCCCTTATCAAAAATTTTAAACCCTTTGACATTTTGGATATCAATTGATTTAAATATGTTATAAAATTTTGGAGAAGATGTCATCACGTTGTTCTGTTGATCAGCCTGTAGTCAATATCTCTTATTCTTCCTCCAACAAAGCTTTCTAGACTTCGATAGATCCTTCTGATCTGTAGTCTTTTCTCGATTGCATAAATATAAATACACAAAAAGGAATCAAATCCCGAGATCAAGAAAACCGAGCAGTAAGGGTGTCTCCGGGTCGTTATGTCCCAACGAGGCATAAATTGGAAATCGCAAGACGATTGATGATTTGTGTTTGGATGTCCACAAGGAAGATTGGCACTAAAATTTAATAACAATAAGCAAAAAAAACATAAGAATAGCAAAAGAGAATAAACCTAGAACAAGAATCAAGACTAGGAATGACAAAAACACGTTAAAACTTTAAACTAAGACACAAATAAGCTCAAATAAACTTAAGATAAGTTAAATAAGCTAAACTAACTCTAAATAAGTAAATATAAAAAGCAATTAAGCTAAATTTAACAAGATAAACACAACAGTACTAACAACAGTACTGAACAGTTTTAATTACCAGTACAAACTTTGAGTTAGTACTAGCAGGCTAAAGTTGTACTGTTAGCTAAGTTGGTACTCTAGCTAACAAGACTTAAAGAATTAATAAATAAATAAACAAGCTAAAACAGAAGTTCACCTAACCTTAATAAGCACTTAGTAATTGGAATAAGCAACTAAAATAAACTAAAATGATATTAACTAGAAAACGTATAAACTTAGTAAACTATTGAGAATACTTTAAAAGAAAAGAAGCTTAAAAAGCAAACAGTATAGGAAAATTGGTTAAAAACTACTCTAAAAAGCTGAAACTATTTTAATAAGCTGAAATAAAAGCTGTAAGCTAAATGAACAAACATACTAAACATTTTAACTGACAGTACTAACTTAAGTTAGTACTGCTAGTGTAAGTTAAAACTGTTAGTGTAAGTTAGTACTGTTATCTTTGAAATTCCAGAAAATGAACTAGCAGTACTAACTTAAGTTAGTACTGGTAGCTTTAAGGTTAATACTGCTCAAAAAGTGAACTAGCAGTATTAACTTATAACTACAGAATTTAACAAGTAAACTATCAGTACTAAGTAAGAAAGTAAAGTAAACACTTTTTAACTAGCAAATAAGCAAAATAAGCACTTAAAACAGTTCTGCAGAAAATAAGAACAATAAGGAAAAGAAAAACATACAACACCCTTGCTCAAAACAGGGTCAAACAGAGAATCTACAAGCTCTAGCTTGTATAAAACAAGCTAGTGAGAGTCCATAAGCCCATCCAGAACTGGCTTATCATCCAAAACCTAAGGCGTGTGGATATTTGAGAGGATACTTATGATTTACTCTTAACTACTTAACTTTTATTTATTTTCACTTAAGAAAACAGCCTATGAGTAACTAGTGATGAGCACTTTTTGAACACAAACAAAATGATGAGAAACTTAACACTGTATTGTAATATTACTTTAAAAACTTCAAACTTGCATTAATCCTTGAAAGTGTTACAAAGATTAAAGTAAAAGCTGTAAATGACTTGAAACAAACTGAAAATAAGCTAAATTATTTTTAAGATTAAAAACTAAAAACTAACAACCTCTCTGGTTTCAAAGGCTTACAAAAAGCTCTATTTATAGCTGAAGTCTTCAACTTGCAGCTTGCTCTTCTTTGGAGAGCAAAAACGAAGTGTGCTTGTTGTGTGAGGTAAGTCCTAAAACAAAATCCAGCCTCAATCCCTTTTGTGCGTTCTTTTGAAATCAATCTTAGCCATCGAAATGTTTTGGAATGGTGAGGGATTGCCACATGGACTTTAATACAGCTATGGGGGAAAATGTAGGGTGGATGAAAGATTTTGGCTAGGGAGAGAAGGGATTTGCAGGAAGAAAGTATGGGCGACATACCAGATTTAACTGGGTTTTTGGGGCGGAAAAAAGACTTTAGGGGAGTTTGCAGTTTGTCCACTCAAGTTGTTATAAACTTAAATGTAATCTCTACCCGGTTTTGCCAACTTGGTCTCTCCTTTCTGTATAACTTTGTAATACAACTTTAGACTTTGGCATTTTATCCCTCAAGTTGTAATTTTCTTTATTTTGAGACTTTTGAACTTTCCCTCTTCTACACCGTGCTTGGAATTGCTTGCTTGTTGGCTTTCTTTTTGCTCTATTTCTTGAATATCCGTTTCTTCACAATACAAATGCAAACAAACAAAAACAATGTATTTTTGTATGTTTTAATCATTTAGGTCCGCTTAATATAGAAAGTGGATGGTGTATTTAAACACAATTCAAAATCCCCCATACTAAGGTATTGCCTTGTCCCTCCACGCAATGTGTTATGAAGTAAAACACTTAAATGAAAACTAAAATCTAGGCCCGCCCTCGACTGAAATACCTCGAAAAGTATCAAAAGTGATTCTCAAAGGGGAACTAAGAAACAATACTTCGACGAGTCCAGTTTTCACTCAAACAATTATTTTTTTATATGTAATGAACACTAACTATCCCTAAAATTTCTTTTTGGATTTTCTTTCTTTTCTTTTCTTAACATACCTGTTTGACTTCCTTTATTTTATCAACATTGGGATCATAGATTGAGAAGCGCCCAAAAAATAACTAACGGACTGTCCTGACGTATAAATTCATCGTCCCAATTTTCACTAGAACTTAAACAAGCAATTAAACAAATCATTGTTGATATAAGTTTAGATGTTAAGCCCTCCATACTTATACTGTGAACTTTTTACTCCCCACATGATATATGATTTGAATGTAGTGCATCGTTCCAACCATGAGATCAACTTATTTTTTACCATAGTCGTTAATTCGAGATGAATCACGACTCAAAAGTCAACAACTTATTATGAACTTGTAATTGATTTAAACCATAGAACTTTTTGCAACATATATATCATTTTCATAAGTTCTTAAAGCTAGGAAATGTGTACTTAGTTTGAACACCTACCTGGGGAGGCCCTCGCTCCTTATTAGGATATCACAACCAACGACCGTGTTTCTTAGATTGAAAACCCACTCCCTGGCCTAGCGTAGGGGGAAATCACATCAACACCTACTTCCTAATATGTGCAAGAATCGGTGTCTAGTTAGCAACCCCTCACCTAGACCTTTCTTCTACCGAAGAGAGATATCACAACACAACCAATTCCTAGAAGTAAAGACGTCTAAGTTTGAAACCCCCACCACGTGGTAGACGGGAGTGGATATCACGACACAGTCTTTTACTAGCTCCATATGATCATCTGTAAGCTTCATATGGCATAATAACCATATTCATTGCATTTTGCATTAAACTTCCATTCATTGCTTCATTGGCATTTTATCTTCAAAACCTTGCTTATTTACAGAATCCAGTTACACATTTGAACTTTTCTGAAAACATCGATTGACTTAGTTAACAAGCACGTGTGATTAGGTGATTAGAAGCTTATGGAAGAAAAAGAACACAAGTTATTCCTAATAAGATTTGAGATGAATCTTGCTTAACACATAAACTTATATTCAACTCTATCACATCTTGTTCTTCATCTCGTAAAGCTAGCCTACAATTGAAGGAACTAGCTAGGGCTCAACACGCCCGATCGAGTCAAAAATTATTCTCATTCTACCCATTAGGAAAGTAGAAACTGTAATAAAACACTTATTTTATTTTTGAAAATTCTTAATTTTTTTTCATTTTTTTGGTATTTTTGCAAAATTTTGGTGTATAAACGGGATACTTGATAACAACGCTGCATGCAAAAAATTCAAATCGAAGAACCCCCCCATACTAGAACTAAAACATCGCCCTCGATGTTCAAAGGGGCTCTTTCATACCGAATCTAAGGCCATATTATGAAGTTCCAAAAGATAAAAACGTTAGTCATTAGATTTTGTTGGATACTAGATTCCCAAAAATGAAGCGTGAGATGTGAACTCTTGATAAAGATATAAGCACGAGAGTTCTTCATAATCCGGCAATCCTAGGAGCAATTAACAATACAAACACGACACACGGTAATGAAAAGACAAACCTCCCCACAACAAGAAAAACGTATTCATTTATACCAATACTACGATAAGCATGGGTGCCTCCCACTCAGCGCTGTTTAAGGTCGCTATGCTTGAACCCGTCACCTGAAAATATAGGTCATCAGGAATGTTAGGAGATCTGGGGACAAAATACTAAAACAACAACTGTGGTCGTTCCCTCCAAATAGGCTTAATACGATGACCATTCACTTTGAAGTTTGGCCCGGAGTTTTGAGATAACTCGACGGTGCCGTACGGGAAAACTTGTGTGATAGTGAAAGGTCCCGACCAGCGGGTTTTAAGCTTTCCTGAGAAAATCTTTAATCTAGAGTTAAAGAGGAGGACTTCGATCACCGACGGTTGAAAACGCGTTCTTGATCAGGAGTCGAGAATCCCCTTTTCTTTTTTTTATAGATCAAAGAGTTCTCAAAAAGCTTCATCACGGAGCTCATAAGTTCATTCAGTTGAACTTTCCATGGTCACCAGCGGTTTTTCAGATCAAAAAGGTTGTATGTTTTAAGGCCCAGTAGCCTTGTGTTCAAACTCAATTGCAGAGGCATGCTTTTTCCGTAGACTAACTTGATGGAGTACACCCGAGGGTGTTTGTACGCGGTGCAAAGCCCATAAAAGCCTCATCGAGCTATCTGCACCAAGAGGTACGGTTCTCTCCTATTGATCTCTCAAGAATTCTCTTCAAGCCCCGATTGGAAACCTCAACTTGTCCACTTGTTTGTGGATGATACGCGGTGGAGAGACGATGAGTAACTTCGTATTTAAGCATGACCTTTGCAAATTGGTCATTGCAAAAATGGGTACCGCGATCACTTATGATTGCACGAGGGCACCGAATCTGTGGGAAGAGAAGATTTAAGGAAATTTACAAACAAATCGGGCGTCTTGTGGGAGCGCTTTTGCTTCAACCCATTTTGATAAATAATCAACGGCCACGAGGATGTATTTGTTGCCTTTGATGATGGTAATGGCCCATAAAGTCAATGCCCCAGATTCCAAAGATTTCACAACTTGGATGGAATTTTGTGCATCATCATCACGTAGTGAATTTTTCCTTGCGCTGCATGAGTTGCAATTTTAACCAACTCATGGGCATCTTTTAATGGTGGGCCAAAATCATCCTGAATCGAAGACTTTTCTTGCTGTGTAGTAGTCACCGTGATGTCCGACCGGTGGGACCATTATGGCAAGCCATGAGGATGTCATGGGCTTCTTGCCAAAACACAACGTCGAATACTTGATCCCGCAAAGATGTTAAACAGAAAGGATCTTCCAGAAATAATGCTTCACATCTTTGAAGAATTTTCTTTCCTGGGTTGACATCCCTTGATCACAAAATTCCCGCATGGAAGTTTGCGATGTCCGCATACCATGGGGTACTAGAATCAAGAGCATCTAAAAAAAAAAACAAAAAAACCCCCCCCCCCAATTCGAACTAAGGGTTCCAGAGGAAACAATTTACATTTATCTTCCTTTGATCGAGCTCATTTCTCGTGAGGATTCCTCTAATCGTGATAGATGATCAGCTGCTAGGTCTCAGCTCCTTTTGTGTCACTACATCAAAGTCGAACTCTTGAATGAGCTAACCCATCGAGTAATCTGCCTTAATACTTTCTTTGCAAGAATACTTAAGGGCGTAATGATCCCGTATACACAGTGCATATGTTCATGACAGTAAGATCGGAATATTTCGAATGCGTACACCACAGCCAACATTTCCTTGTCTCTGTGTGGTGTAAACTGATTCCGCCTCATTCATTGTTTTGCTTGCAAAGTTATAGGTCCCTAAATGTTTCTCATGAACGTTGCCCCAAGACAGCACCTAGGCGAAACCGCTTGCATCGCACATAAGTCAAATGGTTCATTCCAGTCTGGGCGATATCAGGATTGGGCCTCGTTAGATTCCTTTGAGAGTGTTAAATTCTTTAATACACTCTTTTGAGAAATAAAACGAGTCTCTTTTTCAAGCAAATGGGTCATGGGACGTGCTATTTTTGAGAAATTCCCTGGAGAATCTTCTATAAAAACCCTGCATGCCCAGAAAACTACGGATTCCCTTTGAAGTAATCGGATGAGGAGCTTTGCGCTAACGACAATCTTAGCTCCGATCGACCTCATTCCCGACGTGGAGATATTGTGTCCAAGAACAATGCCTTCCTTAACCATGAAATGGCTTTTCTCCCAGTTTAGAGCTAAATTTAGTGTCTTCACTCCGCTTTAAGCACTTTTCCAAAGGGTTTAGGCATGTAGATAAGAACTTCCAAAAACCGAAAAGATCAATCCAATAAACACTTCATCGTTTTTTCGATCATGTTCGGGAAGATTGCCATCATACATCTACTGGAATGTGCTGGTGCATGCAGATGGCCAAAGGGCATGCGGCTGTAGGCAAAGGTTCCGTACGGCAAGTAAATGAAGTCTTTTCTGATCATTGGGTCGATGGGTATTTGAAAATAACCCGAGAAACACGAGAAACAATAGTAATTGTTTCCCCAAGCTCACGAGCATTTGGTCCCATGAATGGTAGAGGAAAATGGTCCTTTCGGGTGGCTTCATTCAACTTTCGGTAGTCAATGCATACTCGCCATCCCTAACTAATCGAGTGGATCAACACATGTTTGCTCATCTCAACTACGTTAAATACCACCTTTCTTTGGACACAGTGGACCGGGCTGACCCAGGGACTATCCGAGATAAGGGTAAATTAATCCGCATAATAAAGTTTTTCAACTCCTTTCTTATGACATCGTGGATTTTTTGGGTTTACCGTCTCTGTGTTGGACCTGCTGGTGTGTAGTCCACTTCCATTAGATTTTGTGTGTACAAAATTCCGGGTAATACCCCTTGATATCGGAGATTTCCAAGCGATGGCTCGCTTGTGGACTGCAACACCTTTATTAGAGCGCTTCTCAAATGCTTTTTGACATTCATTGTTGAATTCAAATGGAGTATCTTTTTCAAGCAGCTTAGTTATAGGCCGGGTAATTTTTGAGAAATCTTTAATGAAACGTTGGTAAAAACCGTCATGTCTGAGAAAGCTTCTAACACCTTTGATATTAGTAGGGGGTGGAAGTTTTGAGATTACATCGATTTTTGCTTTGTCAACTTCAAGTCCTGCGCCAAACACCTTGTGTCCAAGCATAATTCCTTCTTTGACAATGAAGTGACATTTTTCCCAATTAAGGACAAGATGAGCATCTTTAGAATGTTGGAGCATTTTATCAAGATTGTTTAGACATTTGTCGAAAGAATTTCCAAAGACGAAGAAATCGTCCATGAATACTTCGACAGATTCTTCGATCATGTCGTGAAAGATTGCCAACATGCATCTTTAGAGTGTAGCTGAGGCATTACATAGCCTGAAAGGCATTCGCCTATAAGCGTATGTTCTGAAAGGACATGTGAATATTGGTTTTTTTTGATCCATAGGATCGATAGGAATTTGAAAATATACAGAAAAACCATCGAGGAAACAGAAATATTTATTTCCTGCGAGTCTTTCTAACATTTGATCCATAAAAACCAAAGGGAAATGATCTTTTGCGGTTGCTTCATTGAGTTTACGATAATCGATGCATACTCGCCAACCCGTGACGGTTCTTGTTGGGACAAGTTCATCATTTTCGTTGGTGACAACTGTAATACCACCTTTCTTTAGTACACAGTGAATAGGACTAACCTAAGGACTATCGGAAATTAGGTAAATAATATCGGTATCCAAGAGTTTCACGATTTCTTTCTTAACAACTTCTTGCATATTTGGATTTAGCCTTCTTTGTTTTTGGACAACTTGTTTCTTGTCATCCAGAAGTTGTATCTTATGTTTACAGAATGATGGGCAGATACTAGGAATGTCAGTTGTTTTCCAAGCAAAGGCTTCTTTATGTTTTCTAAGGACGGATACAAGTTTGCCTTTGTTTTGAGCAGATAGTTGAGATGATATGATCACAGGAAGGAAAGATGGTTCTTCCAGGAATACATATTCCAAGTTATTAGGAAGAGGTTTAAGTTCAAGATCCGTAGGAGGTTCTTTGAGAGATGTTTTGATTTTATAATCTGTGTTGATGGTGATTTTCTTGAATGGTAGTTCTTTGGTATCGGATTCAGATTTAGAATTTTCATCAGCAGTCATTGCTGTGAATTCATCGAATTCAGAAAAGATTTCTTCTTCGAGAAGGGTTCCTTTGATAGAATGGAGGATTGCTTCATTCGCCTAGAAGAGCATCGAAATCTTCTTTTAAGATTTCATTGATAACATCGATACTAAAACAGGTATCATCGTTTGAGTAAGAGTGTTTCATCGCAGAGTCGATATTAAAGATCATTCGTTCAGTCCCAACTCCAAGATTGAGTTGTTTCTGTTTAACTTGAATAACTGCATCAGCAGTGTAGAGAAAAGGTCGTCCCAAGATAAGGGGAACTTTTGCTATCTTCTTCCATTTCTAGGATAACGAAATCGGCAGGAAAGGTGAATTTACCAACTTCAACGAGCATGTCTTCAGCTATTCCAACAGGGTATTGGATGATCTGTCCGGCTGAGCCTCACGCATCATTTTTTGGTAGTTTGCAGTTTCGAGAGATAGTTTTGCATATAATGAATACGACATAAGGTTAATGCTAGCACCTAGGTCGGCTAAAGCATTGCAGGAGAAAGTTTTGTTGAAATTACATGGAATAAGGAAACTTCCGGGATCTCCGAGTTTGGGTGGAACTTTGTTTTGGATCATTGGCTGAAGGTTTTCAATCGCTTAAGAAGCGGCAGAAATTTGTTTGATTTTGTGTTTGTTGCTTATTAGTTCCTTGAGAAACTTGCCATAATTAGGCATTCCCTGCTAAACGTCGAGTAAGTTAGTACGGTTTGGTGAATCCGAACAGACTCGGAATCATGTCAAAATTTTCTGTATGGGCTTCCATAATCTCTTTCCTTAAGACGTTGGAGGATACGGGATAGTTTGGTTTTATGGTTTGGGTAATGGAGATTCTTTGTCTGTTTTGGATTTTGAGTTTTTGGTTGTATGGTAGGTTTCGTTCTTCATCATCACTATCGAAAATTGAACAGGGGTTTTCAGAATTGTCTTGTTGAACATGTTGGGTTAACTGTAGGGTTATAGGATTACCACTTCTTGTGAATACTGCAGTTCAAAAGCCATTTGCGAGATTAGCGGTGGTTGGTAGGCATTGGAGTTGTGCCCTATTTGGGTTTGGTTGAGTGTTAACTTGAAGAGATCCAGAAGGTCGACCAAGTATTGTTTTGTCAGCGAGTCTGTCAAACTTAGTTTCAAGGTTTTGAATGGAAGCTTGATGATTTTTGGCTACGGTTTCGAGTTGGGTTTTGAGATCCATGAATGTTTCTTTGACAAAAGCGTTGATTATAGATGATATGTTCATGAAATCGATGAATTTTGTTATTTGAAGGTCATAGTGATTATTACATCGGGGTTGGATTGGGAGTTGTACTCGTTTGTAACTACTTCATTCTATTGAACACCAATTATTCTATTAGATTCTCGGGTCGCGGTAATCATTGTAAAAATGAGTCTTACGAAAAGTTTGCATGAATTTTGCCTCTTCTTCACGAGACATGGTATGGTCATCTACAGCAAAATCGATGTTTTAGTTTTTTTAAGCATTAGATTGGAGTTCTTTGTACTGAGTCATGAACCATTTGTTAGGTCATGGGCATCCATGTCGGGCCATAATTTATCAGTATCAAACTACTGCTGCCGTTTCCAACGGCGAAATCAAATAGTTTTTCCTTTAATAGTTGATTGGTTTGTTGTTTTGATATTTCAAGCCCAGTCGAGCTTGAGTAAGACTTTATCTTCGAGAAGTTGATAAGCTTGATTTGGTGTTATTTTATAGAGGAAAATACCCACCGGCTACGACATTTAAAACTTCTTTGGGGGTTATCCCGCTGATAACCATGATAGAAATTGTATTATAATGTTGCCTTTGGACAGATTTAACCATGGCAAGTTTTCGGAGCGTTACTTCTTTCATACGTGTTGGGATTAAAATCTTCCTTGATGCTGTTAGAATTACTGCTACTCAAGTTTATGTTAATACTGCTCTAATGAAGTTAGTGCTGCTCATGAACTTCAAAGAAAATATACTAAGTAGTTACTACTGCTAGTACAAAAGTTAATGCTGCTAGTGAAAGTTACCCCTAAAAAAATTTTTGTTTTATTTTTTGCAAGTACAAAGACTACTTGAAGTTAATGCTGCTGAAGAGTTACTACTGCTCAAGAAAATATTATAAGTAGTTAGTACTGCTAGTATTAAGTTAATACTGCTAGTGTAAGTTAGTACTGTTTGTTAGTACTGCTTATGTGGTATATCCTATATCATAACACGGGGTCGATTCTTGGATCGGGCTAGTTCTATAGAGAGAAACATTGAGAGATAATATTCTAGAGAGAGAAAGTGTTTTCTTTGTAAATTAATTTATGACTAGCTTACCTCTTCCAAAGTTGGAAGATGCTATATGATATTACATACAAACAATCGGGTGAAATGTACCCGACTTAAAAAACTGAAAAACGTACTATTAACAATTAACTACGACTATAATAAAACAGATAAATACACGGGGTTACCGAGTTTTTTTCTAATATCTAACAATCCTCCCCTAAGGGAGGTCACCCCCTAAAATACCAAACTTAATCAACATCAGTCTTTAGCTCGTAGACACTTGATATCGTTGTACAATTTTGGGATATAATACTATTGATTCAACTTTACGCTTGGCTTTGACTGTGATCCTTGAGCTTCTTGAGATCATCCAGCCCAAACATAATCTTACTCATCTTGTGATGGATCGCCATCTGTGCACGTAAGAGAGGAAGGAATGATTATTGTGACGAAATACATGACATCAGAGTTTGCGGAAGCTTTGACACCTTTATGAGGTCTTTCATAACATCATAACAAGTGTAGGTCGTGTCTTGGCATTCGGTTATTTACTTGACATCTCAGGAAGCTGAATTTCCATCTCCCATCCCATCTTTAAGATAAGAACCTGTAATGAAAACAGTTTAGTAATAAAGTGAAAATTGATTTTAAAAGACACTCTAAGTGTTTCTTATAAAAGAATATTTGTAACACTTCCGAGAGTTTTTGATTATGTGTCAAATGATAAATAACCGTCAATTCTTAATACGGAATAGAGTATGATTCCACAGATCACTACCCATTGTTTCTTTCCAGTTGACAACAAGTTTGAATTCTTGTAGAATCGCACAAGCACCTGACTATTACTCGTTTGATGTTGGCTCTATCAGGATTCCATCTTCATTGTGAAAAACAATTCGTTTCCCCAGCACTCGGATGTTCTGGCCACATATCTCAAGGATAATGCGTAGGACTCTTAGGATAGGCTTGTTTCCACAGTGTGTGAAAGACAAGAGAATTGGATATGTGTCCTAACGAGATTAATTGACGATCTCTCTCTTGGCTGCTATGGTGGATAGGACGCTCAATAGTGCGGTTTTGGTTTTAGTAATCTTTCGCTGGAGCACAGGACTGCACCTGTACAATAATCACTAACTCGGAGTGAGACAGTCAATAATAGATAACGTTCTTTGTCTCCGGAGAAATGAAAACAGGAAATCTTTTGAAGAGATTCTTAGTGGCTAGGAGTGTTTGCATTGCATCACTGGGTCCATGATGACGATCTTCAATGTCAGCAATCATCTTAGTGATTCTGGCAGCATATGAATTGACCCGGTTTCTGCTAAAGAGAATTGAGGGGCTTCTTTCTTTACACCCCTTTATCTTTACAATTCTATTTAATTCTTCCAACCCCTTCCAGTGCTTACAAGACTTCAGACTAAACCTTGTTGGGTTTATTCCAGGTACCTAGCTCCATCTCAGTCGCACTTTTCCCTTATTCTCACTTTACTCTTTCCTATGTCATACCTAAGGACCTTCAAGCACTAACTAGTGGATAGGTCTCTTGGGTACAATCCCTCCGGTTTTGGCTGGATCATCGGGAATAGTACCTAATCTTACCAACCTTAAAACTCCAATTAAGTAAAATGCATGGTTCGGCGTCTTTGGATACATCACCTTTCTATATAACCACATGAAAACACCAATTCAGGTCCTTCTATGAAGTAAAAATCAAAGCGTTAAGTACCACAATTGTATTTGTACATATTTTCAGAAACGCTCCCCCCACCAAATGTGCTCGGTTAATATTCAAAATTGTTTAGCAACGTATTGGGCGGAGAATAATGAGTCCTAATAATAACAGTTCATTATGTATACATAATATTTCATCATATTTTCTTCGGGCCCTTATCAAAAATTTAAAACCTTTGACATTTTGGATATCAATTGATTTTTTTTAAAATATGTTTATAAAATTTGTGGGAGAAAAAAGTTTTCCCTTAATTCGCAAGTCGTGTATGACACATATAACTGCTCCCCCTCAATCTTTGAGGGATATCAATTACTCCTACCCTTAAAACAACAAGAGATTTAACGAACTAATAATGTATCAAGGATATTTATTCACAATACAGAGATAAGATTGACCCTTTTTGATGTAATTACAAGTCGTCACGTAGTTCTGTTGATCAAGCCTGTAGTCAAAATCCCTTATTCCTCTTTACTCCAAAAAGCTTTCTAGACTTCGATAGATCCTTTCTGATCTTAGTCTTTCTCGATTGGCTGTGTGAATTCTTTTGCTTCTTTCTTGTCATCCTCCTGACCACTTCCTATCTCCCCGCCCTTATTGTACTCGTAACAGAGGGAAGTCCTTAACCATTTTAGTCCAGCTATTCAAGACTCGTTGTCGACAGTCCATCACCTTAAAAAAAACTTGTGAAGCTCATTCATACTCAGCCGTCATCAGTTTTCTTTGATCATTTCTGTTCTTTGAATACACGTGCTCTTGGCTTAGGGACATCGTATAGACCTTCTTTGATACGTAGTCAGCTGCATCCCAATTAGGAACGTTCAATGTTGATTCTTTGTGTTGGTAACATTTCAATCCCGGAGCTGTAAGTCTCCCACACGATTCCTGATCACCAGGTCTCTGTATTCCACATTTTATGACTGCTGTGTAAGACTGACTTGTCAGTCTTGGCAGAATGGTTGAGCTTTTCTTGAATATTGAGAAGGAACAGATCTTCAAAATCATTTGGATGCAGATTTTTGAAATCCTTTTCCGAGATCTTGTATTCTTGGTAATCAGCTCGGCGAAGGATTATCTCTCTCAGATAGTTGTATCCATATTTTTCAAACACTTTGACACTGATTTCACGACTTGAGAATACCGCATCTGCGAACTGACTGCTTCACGATCATAGGACTCACTGTGTTGTTTGATATAGAATATCCTTCCACCCAAACCACCAGTGATGATTGCCATAGACCGCACTGAATGTCATATTCCGTTCACCTCTCAACCCACAACGAGTGGAACTAATTCTTCAAGTCTAAAAGTCTAGGTAACGAGCGCTTTGAGCTGGGATATTGAGATAAGGCAATTTTTCGCTCTTTGTCACCTGTCAGCAGATAATCCAGATCCTTATTGAAGAAGAATTGTGGTTGAATAGTTACCTGACCAGGTGGTCCTCCTAAGGGCAGTGGTTCATTTAAATTTTGTGGAATTTGATGACCCTCAGGATTACTCAAGTCAACCTTATTTGTCAGCAGCTTATGGCATTCATCCATCTGGTATTGAAGAAAGACGCTGTTTTTTTCCCTTCGGGAGGTGAAAGGCTTTTAACAAGGTTGAATGCTGGACTATAAATCACTTTTGCAGAGCTTCTCTTTCCTGTTCTCTGCAGAACCATTTGATGATATGACCCAATATCATACTTTCTTCCAATGAAGCTTGTTTTAATCAGGAACTTTATACTTGTTGCGTAATGCATTTGCCCATTATGTTCGAGTGGCTCGTGAAATCATTTTGGGGAATGGTCCATTCTGGTTTCAGGTGTAGCAGTCTCCGTCGTCGCTTTCATGAATCGTCTTAAACCACGTAGTGGTCGATCACGCTTTATGGAATGTGAGCGTTTTCATTGTCTTCCCATATCTGAGACATTCCCTTCATCCTGCATTGAAATGTCATCTGAAGATTGTTCAGAATGTTCCGATTCGGGATCAGATCTGTGCATCGAAGAGTCAACACCAGCCTCTCTTGTGTCAGTGATCTGCCATCCAGTTGAGGAGAGAGTTGGATGTTGTTTGGAAGCTAATCCTCAGACTCCCATGGTTTCTCTTGAAGCTTTGGTCATCAGCTTTTGGGAGGAGTTTAGCTAACCCAGAAGCGGCATAAATAAGATCTCCTCCTCGTTAGTTTTGATCTACCCTGGTTTGCTCCAGCAGAAGGGCCTTCAACAACATCATCGTCTTCATCATTATCATCATCACTATCATTGCTTTCGTCATGTGGTCTTTCACCTTGTTCTGCAACTTTCCTTATCCAAGTGCGTCTTCATAACCGCTATCACAGCTTCCATTAGAGCATGGTATAGACGTTAGATGGGTCGTGTTTTTGAGGCAGACTTCTTCATATCATGTTACGGACAGAAGCACTCTTAGATTAGAAATTCTTCAATATCAACTTCATCATTGACCTGATGGATTAATTAATCTTGTTTCTCCTCACCTTGTTCCTTTATGGCTTTTATAATCTCCTTTGGCGTCTCTTTCCAGATTCTGATCTTGACAGACTCTGGGCCAGGCAACGCAGAGTATTTCTCGATAAAATCCTGCCAGTGTGTCGTTTCAAGAACTTTAAGGAGAGCATCATCAAGTTTTGTTCCTAGATAATTATCAACAGCCGTAGGAACTGGGATCTTAATAAAGTAAAAAAAACAATCAGCAGAGTGATCATCTTACATTACTTCAAAGACATCTCTTGCTCTAATCTTGCCACGTCTTTCTGAAGGGCATGAATGAAAGTGATCTCGAGGGAGAGATGAGTGATTGTTGTATGCATCCGTGTTGATTGGTGAGGAGTGTCCGAGTACTGGAGGCTCTGAAGATGAGACATCTGTGAAGGGAGATCAATCACACTGAGGATATTAGACGTTACTGTCCTGATGGTACTAGATCAGGATAGTGGAATCAAGAACTCCTCTCTAGCTTTAGATTTCCAAAGTTAAAAGAGTCCATCGAGCTTATTTCAGGGAAGACATATAACCAGAATGACTTTCTGGTTTTATCAACCGATGACGACGTACGCGCTAATTAGAGCTTCAAGTTTTTTCATGAACCTTTGGGTAGGCTGTTGCAAGGAATTCATCATCCATGTGCTCAGGGTTTGGTCCAGCAAGAGACACATGTAATTTTCCAGAGTCTGATCTAGTCTGGTCTTCGTTCATGGGCTCAGGGTCTGGTCCAGCCAGAGCCTCATGTGCTTTTTTTCCCTCAGGGTCCGATTGACAGGAAATGCTTACTCCTAGAAGTTACGGTAGACTATAACTATTTTCACCTTGAACTTTGTCACCTTTAGGAGCACCAGTTTCTGTATCACTAATACTGTTCTTTCTGAATCAGATGTTGATGAAGATTCATGGATCACCTTTCTCTGATGTATCAATCATCGGGTCGAGAAGAAGGTCCAGTTGTAGAATCAGGAGGAGTTTGATCCCGCCTAGCAAGGATAAACTGATCAGTTAGTTTTTCCTTCTTTACCAGATCGATCAGGGAAGAGCTACATGTTCTTTAGTTACAATGGCCTTTCCTTTGACTACTACTATCATTGCATTTGGGAGTTGCTTCTGACAATGGTCTGTAGGATTTATCCCTGATCCGTCACTCCTCCCCCCCACAACATGTGCCCGACCTTGTGTCCGAGAAAGTCCATATCTTAAGCAACTAAGCTTGATATTTTTAGCCCTTCCACACAGGTCAGCATTATCACCTTCCTTCTCCTTCACGCCTTATCTTGAGGTGTTTCAACTTAACTTTGAGTGGCGGGGTTAGGGCTTAGCTAGGTTCGAGATCAGGACATCATCTTCTCTTTGAGGAATAGATTCTTGTTGAGCTTCATCTTCTTCGTCAACAAGTTGGAAAGCAGGCTTTCCCTTCCTAACTTTCTGTGGAAGCTTACGCTTGGAAGGTTTCTTTGAAGGAGGAGGAGCTGGCTTGGTTTGTTTGACTGGTGTGGTGGTTGTGGGCTTTTTGGGTGTAGCACGCTTTGTAGCAGGTACATGACTTGAAACTTCCTTGAGGCAATTTTCTTTGTATTCCTACGAGCAACCATTTTTCAGTATACTTGGGATAGATACGAGTATTTGGTGAATGCTTTGTTATCAAGGGATCGGGAAAATGCCATTCCAAACACTTCAACTGACTCCCTTTAGGACAAACTTGAGATTTCCCTAAGACATAATCATCTCCAACGAGATGAACAATCAGAATCTAAGGACGACGATGGATGTTGTTATTTACTTGCCAAGTAATTACATAAAAGGAATTATCTACTTTGGAAAACCGTCCAGTATGGGAATGAGAGAGGAGTTACTTTCTTCTTTGGGTTCTTTTAGACTGCTTTGGGCTGTGCTATGTGTGAGAAAAATGTCTGGATCCCTTGAGTAAACTCTTCCCATATCAGCTCATCATGATCAAATAGTTTTGAGTGACTATTCCCCAGCATAAGCATATTGCAGAACTGGGTGTCTGGTTTGTCACAGCCAGAAGTCTTTTCCTGTCAAGACACTGGTTGAGCACGGATTAGAATTGCCCTCCAAGGTTGATACACAAAATTATCGACCGTATACTGGAGACAATCTCTACAGGTTCAGGAATAACCCAGCTCATTAACAAAATCAATCACATTCACCAGACGTAGGTAACATAAATGAGGCGAGTTTTGGGTTGAACCCATGAGTAATCGCTAATAGCCTTTCCTTGAGAAATCAGCACTTAGATCGAACCAATTGTACATCAAGTTTGACAACTAGAAACCCCAGTCTTCCTCGTTATATGACATTGTCTTTTTCCAGAACTGTAGCAGAAATACAGGAACATTTGCTAACGGCAGTGATGCATGGGAAGATAGTTGGTATTACTCAGCGATGACTACTGATATCCCTAAATATGGGGTTCTTTGAATTGAAGGTGTTTGGGTGGGTGAAATGTAAGGAAGGGGAAAGGATGGTGGTCTTTTTGCATGAAAAGTAGGTTACTTTCCCGATTGTTAACCACTGAGAGCGAGGTACAATCTGCTCATCTGTTCTTGTAGGAGGTTGAGCGGGAACATTTTGTTCTGCCATCGTATTCTGCAAAAGGGCATTAACAAAGAAGACAAACATTGCAGAGAAACGAAGTTAGAGAGAACGTTAGCATTGATAAAAGTCATGTAACTGCACGATTGATTAAAACCATTTGAAACACAGGTTATTAATTAAAATCTACTAATTATTATTTGTGTGGTGGGGTGGTTTCATTGGTGGGTGACCAGATGATGGCCAACAGGATCAATTACTTGTTAACTAAGCCCGGATGGGTTTTAGAAAAGCAACTGGGTCATTCGAATGGGCCTTGATAGATTATTGGGCACAAATGGGTCAAAATATGAAATTTAGCCCAAACCGCCGCTAGGCAGAATGCCAACTCGCCGTTAGGAGAATTGAGCAAACCGCCGCGAATATATAAAATATTCGACCAAACCGCCGAGAGACGGCGGTTTACCTGTTGGATTAGAATAATAGAAAAATATGGCAACCCGCTGTTTAGACAACCCGCCATAAGGCAACCCGCTGTTTAGGTAACTCGCTGTTGTCAACCCGCCGTATGACAACTCGCTGTTGTCAAACCGCCGTTTTAAGCAACCCGCTGTTGGCAACCCGCCGCTTAAGCAACCCGCTGTTGGCAACCCGCTGTTTTTAGGCAACCCGCTGGTATGTCAACCCGCCGTTAAAGCAACCAGCGGGTTGAGTAATTCATTAATAAATAATAAAAATTAACCAACTCGCCGTTAAGAAAAACACGCAACTCGCCGGTAAGAATCAAGGGCAACTTATTCATTAATGTTTGAGATATAAAACCACACATCAAAACCTATTCATATATACCTAATGAATGATTCCCAGCATTTAACGCACATCTTACAACACTAAATTGGCATTTACATCTAAAAACGACCCTAGATCTATTTTTCTACCCCTTTTGATGTGATTTCGATCGATTCCTTTGAAATACACACTAAATAAGTGATATAGATTAAGGTTCGAAGATTACCTTTGCGAGAAACACTGAAAATCGGCGATTTGAGATTTCTTTCTTGGCCGAATCCCGAGATGCGGAAGTGAGTGTGTGATTTTTTTTTTTCTTTGACTGTTTTTTAGTAGGATTTGAAACCAATGGCAACGTCAGCCGCCCCTTTTATACACCTAAGTTACATACATGGCAAATTTTGGTCCCTTTGGTTTTCCACTCTTCTTTTATTTCTGATTTAAGTATATCTAAGGCATTATCTAAGATTAGGCAATTGGCACTAAGTCTCTATTGGTTAATAAGGCTTGAAACAAAGAGCAAATGCTATTAACACCCCTAACTATTACGAACAATGGGATAACTTTGGACCTTTGAGTTAAAATTAATTAACTCCCCTTCAAATATTAACCCATTAGAATACAACAACCATCTAAGATTAGACTTTTATAGCAACCAACAGTCTTTTATCACCCCTTGATTTTTTCACATTCACCTCTCCACCCCTCCAAACAGCGACCCGGTTTTCTAATAAAAAGAGCTGTGTCGCTGATTGAGATGAAAAGATCAAGGCGAACAACTCCCCCAAATCACCATTGTATTACACCTGCCCCATACAGCATTGATATAAAGTAATCCATGCCCAGACATTAAACCGGGTTTGCAAGATTTGAAGTAATTGCAAGCCTTTTTAGTAATATCCAAATGAACTTACTTTTAGTAATTCCAAATGACTTAAAATATTTCCTAAGTATTTTATTAGACTTAATATTAAATAAGATTAATTAATATATATATATATAAATAATTATTTTTTTTAAGTACAAAGGATACACGAAGGCATTTGGTTTACTCATCCTCTCCTTCTTGAAGACGTTTGAGAGTTTCAGGGGTCAAACTCTTCATGCCTAGGCGTGGAAGAAGAAATTTGAACCGTTCTCTTGGTAATGCTTTGGTGAGGATGTCTGCAAGTTGATAATTCGTTTCCACGAAGTAGAGTTCAACCACTCTATTTTCCACTTGCTCTCGGATGAAATGGTGCCGTATGTCAATGTGTTTAGAGCGAGAGTGCTGGACGTTGTTACAGCAAAGAGCAATAGCACTTTTGTTATCACAGTACAGAGGAATTTTATTGAAGTCAAATCCGTAGTCTTTAAGCTGGGATCGCATCCAAAGGATTTGAGCACAACATCCAGACATGGCTATGTATTCAGCCTCTGTAGTTGATATTGCCGTGCTTCGTTGTTTCTTTGATGACCAGCTAACCAATCTATCTCCAAGAAACTGAGCACTTCCCGACGTACTTCTTCTTGAATCTTGACATCCCGCATGATCCGCATCTGCATAAGCTGTTAGTGACATGGCGTTGTCTTTCGGATACCAAAGACCCATGTGAATGGTTCCTTTCAAGTACCGAAAGACACGTTTGATAGCTTCAAAGTGCTTTTTGGTAGGCTTAGCCTGATATCTAGCACACATGCAAACAGCGAAGACAAGGTCGGGTCTACTGGCTGTAAGATACATTAGGGAGCCAACCATTCCTCTAAATCGAGTTTGGTCAACTGGAGTCCCCATGAGATCCTCGTCCAGTTTCAATCGATCCACCATTGGTGTATCGACAGGGTCAGAGAGATCCATTCCATATTTCTTTAAGGTTTCGAGAGCATATTTCGCTTGGTTAATAAAGATGCCTCCGGGACTTTGAGAAACTTGTAGGCCTAAGAAAAACGACATTTGTCCCATCATCGACATCTGAAATTTGGAGCTCATCTCTTTTGAAAATATGTTACACGCATTAAGATCTGTTGAGGCAAAAATGATGTCATCTACGTATATTTGAACAAGTAGAATGTGTTTGCCTGATTTGCGTGTGAATAACGTTGGATCCACGGCACCCTTGAAGAAATTGTTTGCCATCAGGAACTTTGAGAGTGTGTCATACCACGCCCTTGGTGCTTGCTTAAGCCCATACAGAGCTTTCTTCAGACGATAGACGTGAGTAGGATTTTCCTGATCTTCAAATCCTTCAGGTTGACTGACAAAGACTTCTTCTTGAAGATCACCGTTCAGAAAAGCAGTTTTGACATCCATCTGGTAGATGATCATGTTCTTGGTTGCCGCATTGGCAATGAATATTCTGATGGCCTCTATCCGTGCAACTGGAGCAAACGATTCTTTAAAATCAATACCTTCCTCCTGACGATATCCCTTTGCAACTAACCGAGCTTTGTTTTTCAGTACATCACCATATTCATCAAGCTTCACTTTGTAGATCCACTTGAGAGCGATAACCATAACATAGATTGGGCGAGGTACTAATTCCCATACTTCAAGTCGATCAAATTCATGAATTTCATCTTGCATGGCTTGAAACCAGCAGTCTTCTATCACGGCCATTTTGAAGTTCTTGGGTTCGACTTTGGACAGTTCAGTATGGAAACAGCACCATAAAGCATCGGATGCTAACTGTTTTCTGGTAGATACAGGACGAGAGGGATTGCCAACGATGTTATCCAGAGGATGATCTTTGGTCCATCTTCTGATATGATCTGGAGGGTAGTTAACTTGGTTGGGTTCCGCTGCATTAACATTCCCAGATGATGATTGTGCCGAACCTGGATCTCCAGTAACAAGGTTATGTGAGGGATGAAGAACATCGTGAATGATTGGGGTGTCTTCTTGAATGGGTTCTTCTGCAATTTCTTGATGTTGGACTGGAAGATGAATATCGGATGTTGACGATGAATCACTTGTTGACGGTGCATCTTGAGCAATTGTTGTAGACAAAGATGTACCTGGTGGGACAACTTGAGCATTAATTTCAGTAGCATAAGGTACTGGTTCATCAACTCGAGATTGTTCAAGGTGTTCATCAAACATTGGTTGAAATAACATCTCCAGCTCTTTGTCGGTTGGAGCGAGCCCTGATTTGAGTTGACCAGGGGTCACGATGACAGGCTCGGGTCCTGAACTTATGCGTACAGGAGCCATTGACTGATGCATCTCATCGAATGTGACGTGAATTGTTTCCATTAATCGACGAGTTCTCTTGTTGTAGATTCTATAGCCCTTCCTGCTAGGAGCATACCCAACGAAAATCCCAATGTCAGCTTTGGCTTGAAATTTTCCTAGATTTTCGCTATCATTTGCAGGATAGCACAGAGCACCAAATACTCGAAAGAATGTAAGATCAGGCTTTTTATCATGCACAAGCTCATAAGGTGTTTTGTTATGACGAGTATGAATTAGTGATCGGTTCTGGGTGTAACAAGCAGTGGCTACAGCTTCTGCCCATAGAAACATGGGAGCTTTCGAGAATATCATCATTGTACGTGCTGCTTCCACCAGTGTACGATTACGTCTTTCAACAACTCCGTTTTGTTGAGGAGTTCTCGGAACAGACTTTTGATGAAATATGCCAACACCTTCATAGTATTCAGACATAACTTGGTTGACGAATTCCGTTCCGTTATCTGTGCGGATGAATCTGACTGTTTTGTTGAGGCCAACCTGTATTTGCTTAAGAAAGTTGGTGACAAACTCTGGAGTTTCATCCTTTGACCTCAAGAACTTTACCCATGTGAATCTTGAATAGTCATCCACGATGACTAAGATGTATTTCTTCCCTTTAATACTCTGGACTCTCATTGGACCACACAGATCCATGTGAAGGGTATGAAGAACTTCCATATTTGTATTTTCAGATTTTGGCCGGTGGGAGAACTTCTTGCTTTTTCCAAGTTGACAGGCTGAGCAAAGATGATCCTTTTCAAACTTCATCATCTGGGTAGGCTCTAAACCAGTTTTCTAGATCTTTTCGAGCAAGATCATTTATTGTGCCGAAGTTTAAATGGTTTAAACGACGATGCCACAACCATGATTTGGACTTGGAAGCTTTGGACAGCAAGCATATTGGAGAAGACTTCATCATTTCATCAATCGATATTGTGTACAAATTGGTGCTACGACTGCCTTTAAGTATGTCTGCACCATTAATATCACGAACAAAGCAAGTATGCTTTCTGAAGGCAACTTCAAGATCAGAATCACAAAATTGCCCTACAGAGAATAGATTGTGTCCAAGTCCCTCCACGTAGTATACTCTTGAGATCACACTGTCACCAATAACATAATCTCCATATCCCATGATGGCTCCGAAGTGATCATTCCCGAATCTGACTGTCCCGATGAACTTTTCCACAAAATTCATGAGCTTTGAACGATTCCCCGTCATATGTTTTGAACAGCCTGAGTCCAGATACCAAAGGATGACCTGTACGACCTGCATTTGAAAACAGTCGAGTTTGGAGAGTTTGGAATTTCGGTTCCCCAATTTTTGTTGGGGACCTGTTGGTTAGCAGATATAGTAGAACATTTCACAGAAAGCTTAGTTAAAGGGCACATTTCGCCTAAGGCAAATTTCTTTCCTGTGGGTCTCCATTGATAACCACAATCAAGTTTTCCTAAGGAGAATTTCTTTCCTGTGGGTCTCCATTGATAACCAATATCTGCAAATAGTTTTCCCGTTGCTTTCCAAACCCGCTTGGTCTTGTTCAACCTGTTATCAGTCAGCTTGCCTTTTGGTTTCCAAATATGCTTCCCTTTATTCAAGACACGTTTAACAGTGGGGGTCGCATTTACTGAACTCAAAATATTAACAACACACATTTCATGATTTGCAGAGTTTAAGCATTTGTCACACATTTTGCACACAGATTCAGAATTCGAATTAATTACAACACGCTTAGAGCTAATGCTAGAATCAATCCGATTCACTTTTGTCCATACTGACTTATTTGTCCTAAGGTGTACTTCTACTTTCTTCTTATTCTCCTTCTTAGCAGGCAGGATCCTATTTTTCTTTGTATTGCTTCTAGGCTTTGATCCGCTTGCTTCAGTGGAATCGTTTACTCCTGTAGAAGGAATCACAGGGATATTAGTCTGTTGAACTTTCTGGTGCACTTCGTGTTTCTGTGTGTTGCTAGATGAAGTTCCTGGTTTATCACTAAAAGTAACTTGCTTTTTCCTAGTTACAGGGGTAGAGGGAGCCTTGTTATCTCTTTCATTGAAACTTTTTGGGCAAGTGCCAATCACATATTCTAACAATTCCTGAGATAGCTTAGTGTATTGGCAAGCATAGTTAAGTGCATTATCCAGTGGTTTAACTACTCTAGCTTCCTCTACAATCTCCCTAACTGTTTCTACACTCTCCTTAAGATGGCTGATATAGTTTAAATGAGCACTCCTATTGTTCTTAAGGGGATGAGGGATGGGTTTAACGTCAATGGCATACATGCCAGGAGCAAGAACTTTTGGTTTGACATAGTCACTAGTGAAACAAGACTCTTTGCTTCGCAATTGAGCTTTTAGACTCTCAATTTCATTTAACATGGTAGATGTCTTTTCACTCGTGTGAGTACGCGTAATCTTAATTGAGTCATACAATTCCTTGTAATGTTGTTTGACCTTTTCTAGTTCTACTCTAACGCAATCATTTTGTTCAATAAGAGCAGTGACATCTTTAGCATTATAAGGCTCACAACTTCTGTCATTCACATTAGCGACTAGAACTTTCAAGTCTCTAATCACGTTGTCTTTTTCTTGAATCTGATGTTCAAGATTCTTGATCTTAAAGAATGAGTTAAAATCAGGAGCTTCCTGCGATGTTTGTGAATTTTTATTATCAAAACTTTCTTGAAGATGTTGATACTTTAATTGCAAATTTAGGTATTCCCTTTCAAGTTTTGAAATATGTTTTGACTCATTATGAACTTTAGACATGTCAGCTTCAAGATCTAGACAACGTGATTTTTCCACATCATACAGCAGTTGAGTCGACAAACAATTAGCAATCAGATTCTCATTTTCAATGAGAAGGTTTTTCTTTACAATTTCAGCACATTGCTTGTCTACAGTATTCTTGTCCACTTCGTTATTCATTTGATCAAAAATTTCTTCCATTTCTTTAACTTCTTTAAAGAGGGCTGTTTGAACTCCAACAAAGTGTTTAGTGTTCTTTAGAGTATTTGAAAAATGATAACTTCAGTGAGGTAACATCTTTTCGTTTGCTCAAAACCTCTTTCCCCCTCTGTAATACCTGTTGGGGTGATTCTAGTTTTGCAAAGTTTTGTCAAATTCCGTGAAAAGTTGTGTGAGTACATAAAGATTAATCTTCACTTGCTTTTGTTGGAAGACTTTCTGGGGGACAAGCTTGACAAGAGATTGGTGTGGATTACACTGTCAATGCTGAAATTGGTTTGAGCTAAGGTCTCAGCCTTTTTCCTGATGTTGTCATCTATGCGACCAAAATATAATGTTCTGGGCGGCAGATTTCTTTAGGAGCAAAGGTTGCAAGGTAAGTTCTCTTTTCGAGTACTTTGGGGGGAGGGCAGGGCAAACCTAACTTTATTATCCATACATAGAGGGCTTTGCATTTTCAACAGCATTCTTATTCTGTTATCTCAGCTAACTCACGCGAATCCTTCTGAGTCATGTATGACATTGGGTGTCATGATGGTAGGTCAAGTAATGACCATTATACAGAGCAGACTGAGCTTGCTTTGCACGAGCGAGACATACGGGATTTTTGTAGCCTATTGCTACCTTGTGCTTTTCATCATAAAATGATTTTGGTTTACACAACATGTGAACTGTTTGAACAGACTGATCCTGTTTGTATAATCTATCTTCAATCTTATCTTTTAGCTTCTTTATGTCCAAAAATTCTTCCAGGAATTTGTCTTCTTTTTGTTTAAAATCCTTTTTCAAAGTGTTATTTTCTGTCTAGATTATAATGGTCAACGGTAGAACTAAGGAGTATTTGTGCTGAATGAAGTTCAGATTTTAAAGACGTTTCCTTTCTATTTCGGTCTGAGATAATTATTCTCATTTGTTCATCAATTTTTCGTTCTCTATCAGTTAATTCAAATTTTGCCCGTTTTTCATACTCCCCGACCAGTTCCTTATATCTCGAGTTCAGAGGTCACTTATGAGTCAATTAACTAACCATGTATGGCTTATTGCTAATTCTAATTTGTACCACCATGGTTCATGCATTTCATCGAGAATTGACATCAATGCATCATTTCGCACAGAAGATACATTTCTTTGAACAACATGATCTTCGTTGTCTTCCATATACTGATCATACGGAATAATATTACTATTACTCGTATAGTCAGCATCGGAGTCAACAACGTAGTTGTGTTGTTCATCGGTTTGCATCTCGTGTACTTCATGATACTCATCTAAATGATTTACAAAGGTATCATGATCATGTACCTCAGAAGGAGTATTTGAGTCATATGATGTCCCGGCTTCATCGTAGATTCGATCTTCCGATGTGAGATTTGTCATGAACATGGTCTGTGTGATGGGACCCTCGTCAACATCAGAGTCGAATGCATCACATTCATCAGCTTCAAAGACATGGTCCACATTGGAGGTGCCAAATCATTCTCGGAGTGAATCATCCACATCATCATCAACGTTGGTAACCTGTTCTCTGCAAGAAACATCGACTGTTCTTCTGCTGTACTGCAACACTCTCCTGAGCTTGCTTTAGTTAAATCATCTTGTCCTTGTAGTAGTCTGAGATCTTGAAGTCGCTTTGGCCTTTGGTCATTCTCTGTTGCTATGTGCCCTTAGTCGTTACAGGTTGTTGCACTTGATGGTTTCTTAACCAGATTAATAAATGCATCCTTCTGTTCTGACCTCATACATTCCCTGCTACACATTTCCTCTATGCATTGTTTATCTGTTAATGGTCTTCATTGATTAATTCGCATTGTTTCTTCCGTACGGACATTCTTGAACCACAACTTTCCCATCTTGTACCATAGCTTTGTTCCTTGCATTGGACGACGCTCTTAGTTGTTTGTTTGTTTAAGGATGATGGGATTTGTAAGATTGAGTGAGGAGGGCAAGTGAGTTGGAGAAACTTTTAATCAAGTTTTTGTTGAAGAACTTCCTGAGTCCATTTGAAGTTGTATAGGAATGATATGGTTTGTTGAGGATTGAGGGAGACTTGGTGATTATGTTGGTACTTGCTGAACTGAATGCGTCAGAACACTAGTGCCAAGGATATTATTTGGTTGACGAACCTTTCCATTCTAGAATTTCTGTTCTTAATAGCATGCACCTCATGTTGCTTTAAGTAGGCATACAACTGATCAAAGTTGACTCTTTCAAACCTCTGTTAGTTTGAATTATACTAAAATCACGCTTCAGTCCTTAAACTTATTCTTTCGTTAATGTATTCTATTCTACCTCAGGTTACATGTTGTTCACAAAATTGAGTTTAAGCTGTCCTGGGCTAGGTCATCTTGGATTTGCTCATGTCATTATTGAGCTTTCGAAACCTAGTATAGTATCTTGATTGGTTTTCTCCTTTTGATTTCGACGGAAGTGTTCAAATTTATCGTATAACTGAGAATTCCTGTTTCTTGTATAACTCAGAAACCTTCCAGAATCATCTTCCCGTATTTCCAAAAGTCTTTGGCGTATGTATAGTGATTGATGAGTGTGTAGATGTCCTTTGGTATACCTTGATGTAGGATATTGGTTGCAGGTATGTAGCTTTTACCTTTCTTTTCTTCCAGCTGAAAAGGTCGTTAAGGACCTAGCACTTATTGGACCTTGTGATCTGCACCCGTCAGTTCCTCCTGTAATAATCTGCGACCGTTCCATATGAAATGGTCCTTCTTGATGGACTTATATAATATTCTCTTCCATTATCCTTTCCTAGAAGTACAGCAAGTATACGTGTTGCCAGATTTCATTGTTTAAAGACTGTTCTTAATCAAAGCATTGGTGGGCGTGTATCAGAACCGGCACAACTGGATGTTTCTTGCAATACTAGACATCTTGTATTTTTTATGATATGATTTGTTTTGATCGATCAATGATTAGTGAGTGTACGTTTAAAGTGGTGAAGGTTAACGTTTATTCGTATTTGTTTAGTGATATTTAAATCCCGAGTTTGAATATTTAAAATTTCTAGACAGTAGTCAACTCGCGCCAGAGTGTTACCAAAACCGCTGCAAAGAAATAAGGCAACTCGCTGGTGGAATTTTATGCAACTCGGCCGAACACTACTTGCTGCCAAATCAACCGCCGCGAAGAAGGAATACCAAACCGCCGTCTATATTTTAATCAAACCTCGTTGGTTTACCAAACAGCCAGAGTTTACTTTAGATATTTGCTATTAAAATATTCAACCGCTGTTAATGTTCAAACCGCTCGGTAACCAAAACGCTGGTTATGAACTCGCTGCCTTAGGTAACAACTCGCTCTGTGCAACTCGCCACCTAAGCAACCCGCACGTGTGTAAGAGGGTTGGTACCTACTTACATAAACTGAATTTTTTTTACTCCTCTAATTTTGAAGAATCATGCCTGTAACAAGACAAGGAACAAACGATACCATGACTCCAGAATCCATTCAAACTATGATCGATTGGGCAATCCAAAGAAACTCTACCCATACTCAGGATGACGGAAGTCAAAGTTCAGGAGGAGGAATTAGAAGGCTTGTGCAACCTGTACGTGTCTGTTCCTACCCCGATTTCATGAAATGCTAACCCTTGAACTTCAAGGGAACTGAAGGCGTTGTTGCCTTGTCTCAATGGCTCGAAAAGATAGAATCAGTATTCCACATTAGCGGTTGTGCCGTTGAAAATCAAGTGAAGTTTGCTACCTGCACTCTGCTAGGTGCTGCACTAACCTGGTGGAATGGTCATGTGAGAACCTTAGGTCATGACGCTGCCTATGAACTGTGGAATCTTAAGGTCAGGGGAAACGATGTTGCAGCTTATACTCAGCGTTTCCAAGAACTAGCCTTAATGTGCACACAATTTCTTGCTGATGAAACCGCAAAGATTGACAAGTATATCGGTGGACTTCCCGATAACATTCATGGAAATGTCATGTCTGCAAGACCCAAGACTCTTGATTTTGCTATCGAGTTGGCCAACGAGTTGATGGATCAGAAACTACGCACTTATACAAAAATGCAGAGTGACAACAAGAGGAAGGTTGATGATTCATCAAGAAACAATCAACAACCCCACAAGAAGCAGAATGTAGCTAGGACATACACTACTGGCCCTGGTGAAAAGAAGGCTTATACTGGAAATATACCTCTGTGCGCCAAGTGCAATTACCACCACACTGGGCAATGTGCACCCAAGTGTGGAAACTGCAAGAGGTATGGTCATACTACCAATGATTTCCAGGTCAATACCAACAACAACAATAAGAAGAAGAATCAAAAGGCATAAGCATGCTATGAATGTGGTAACACCGGATACATAAAGAAGAATTGCCCAAAACTGAAGAACTGTGAGAATGGCAACAAGAATGGCACAGCTTAAGGAAGAGCTTATGCTTTGGGAGGAAGAGATGCTATCCTGGACTCTAACATCATCACGGGTACGTTTCTCCTCAACAACCGTTATGCTATAATTTTGTTTGATACTGGTGCGGATAGGAGCTTTGTATCTAATACCTTTAGTGCCTTGATTAACATTACCCCCACTACGTTAGAAAGTTATTATGACGTAGAATTAGCCGATGGGAAAATCATAGGAGTTAACACCATAATTCGTGGTTACACTCTAAACTTCATGAATCATCCTTTCAACATTGACTTGATGTCGGTCCCACTCGGTAGTTTTAACGTCATTATTGGGATGGACTGGTTAACAAAGTATCATGGAGTGATCATCTGTGACAAGAAGATTGTATGTGTTCCGTTCGGAAGAGAGATGTTAATTTTTCAAGGCAATGGAAACAACCAAAGGGAAGAATCCCGACTAAATATCATTTCGTGCACTAAAGCACAAGAGTATTTGTCAAATGGATGTGATGTCTTTTTGGCACACATTACCATGAAAGAAGCCAAAGACAAGTCGAAGGGGAAGCGACTTGAGGACGTGCCGATTGTCAGAGACTTTCCTAAACACTTGACGGGTATTCCACCAGCTCGACATGTAGAGTTCCAAATTGATTTGGTACCAAATGTTGCACCTGTAGCACGGGCGCCTTATCGGTTGGCACCATCCGAAATGAAAGAACTGGCGGAACAACTTCAAGAACTATCCGACAAGGGATTTATAAGACCCAGCTCTGCACCCTGGGGAGCCCCGATCTTGTTCGTCAAGAAGAAAGATGAATCTTTTCGCATGTGCATCGATTATCGTGAACTGAACAAGTTAACGGTGAAGAACCGTTATCCACTTCCTAGAATTGATGACTTGTTCGATCAACTTCAAGGGTCGAGTATACTCGACAATCGACTTACGATCAGGTTATCATCAGTTAAGAGTTCGCAAAGAAGACATTCCCAAGACCGCGTTTAGGACGCGTTATGGGCATTATGAATTTCAAGTAATGCCTTTTGGTTTGACAAACGCATCGGCGGTATTTATAGACCTTATGAATCAGGTGTGCAAACCTTATTTGGATAAGTTTGTGATTGTCTTTATCGACGATATACTAATTTATTCAAAGAACAAGGAAGAGCATACCTACTCCTATTCTAGTAAAAAATGAGTTTCTCTCTTATTTTGCTTGTCGTTTTAATAAGCCTCCTGATTATCGTCTTCATATCGATTTGGACTTCCCGGATAAATTGAGCCTCGAACAACAAATGGTTTTCAAAATTGAGGTTACTCGAGAGGAGATCAAGAAAGCGGTTTGGGATTGTGGGGTTGATAAATCGCCTGGACCTGATGGTTATACATTTGGCTTCTATCGTCGATATTGGACTTTTCTGGAAGATGACGTGGTAGAGGCGGTGTTATACTTCTTCAATCATGGGCAATTTCTTAAAAGTAGCAACTCATCGTTTATCACTCTAATCCCAAACACTCAAGAGGCTAAAATGATGAAAGATTTTAGACCTATCACGTTAATTGGAAGTTTATACAAGATTATTGCCAAGATTTTGGCAAACCGTTTGGTGGTTGTTTTAGAAGACTTAGTATTCGATGTTCAATCCGCTTTTGTGGCGAAACGGCAGATTCTAGATGGTCTATTCATTTTAAATGAGTTATTTAAATGGTGTAAGATGAAAAAGAAGCATACGATGATATTTAAGGTAGACTTCGAAAAGGCATATGATTCGGTCCGTTGGGATTACTTGGATGACGTTTTAAAAAGGTTCGGATTTGGTGAGAAGTGGTGTGATTGGATCCAAAATTGCTTACTCTCTTCCAAAGGTTCGGTTATTGTTAATGGTAGTCCTACTAAGGAATTTCAGTTCCATAGAGGCCTAAAGCAAGGTGATCCTCTATCGCCGATCTTATTTCTTTTGATCATGAAGAGTCTACATATCTCGATGCAAAGAGTGGTGGACGCAGGCTTATTTAGAGGTATTCAGGTTGGTTCTTCTCTTCAAGTTTCTCATCTTTTCTATGCGGATGACGCGGTTTTCATGGGTCATTGGAGCGAAGCTAATATTGATACTATTCTTTGTGTGTTGGACTGTTTTTTATCACGCTTCGGGTTTACGGATAAACATGCTCAAAAGTAAACTCATAAGGATTTCGGTTTCTAGCGACAAGGTGGATCAGGCAGCAAAGAAAATTGGATGTGCAATTCTTCAAGTGCTTTTCTCGTATTTAGGTTCCAAAGTTAGCTGCCTTATGTCTCGGATTCAATCATGGAACGAGATTGTCAATAATATGTTAACTCGTTTATCTAAATGGAAGTTGAAGACCTTATCTATCGGGGGAAGGCTAACTCTTCTTAAATCTGTCTTAGGTTCGTTGCCAATATACCATATGTCCTTATTCAAAGTTCCAGCGAAGGTTCTTCTCAATATGGAATCCATTAGATGTCATTTCTTTAATGGTATCGAGCATAACGGAAAGAAGCCAATATGGGTTAAATGGAATAAAGTTTTGGCTTCTAAAGAAAAGGGAGGTCTTGGAGTTTCGAGTTTCTACGCTCTTAATAGAGCTCTTTTATTCAAATGGGTTTGGCGTTTCTGCACACAACAATCAGCTTTATGGACCAAAATTATTAAAGGGATACATGGAGAAGACGGAAAGATTGGTAAACATGTTCGAAGCCACCATCCGTCCTTATGGTTGGATATCGTCAAGGAGGTTCAACATATTCAGAGGCAGGGGACTGATTTGATGGGATTCATTCACAGAAAGATGGGCAACGGGGTAGACATTCGGTTCTGGGAGGACAAATGGAGGGGCGACAACACTTTCCAATCTGACTTTCCCAGAATGTATGCATTGGAGACTCAAAAAAATATTTCAGTGGCGTTGAAGTTATCTCATGATGATCTTCTGTGTTCGTTTCGTAGAGCTCCAAGAGCTGGAGCTGAAGAGCTTCAATATATTCAGCTCGTGAAGATTATGGAGGGAATTACTCTTTTCGATTCGAAGGATAGATGGAGATGGTCTTTAGAAGGTTGTGGCGAGTTTACAGTCGCTTCGGTTAGGAATCTCCTTGACGCAAACTCGTTACCAGTGGTCTCTTCCAAAACCCGTTGGATAAAAGCCGTGCCTATTAAAGTCAATATTCACGCTTGGAAAGTTAAGTTGGACATCTTACCTACTCGGTTGAACATCTCTAAAAGAGGCATGGATATTGAGTCGATTCTATGTCCTTTATGCGAAAAGAATGTGGAATCATCTAGCCATATTTTCTTTACTTGCCCTATATCTAGAGAGATATTTCGCAAGGTTTTGCTTTGGTGGGAGATTGATGTCGTGATGGTTTCCTCTTATGATGAATGGTTAGAATGGTTGTTGAGTATCCGTCTTCATTCTAAACATAAAGAGTTGTTCGAAGGCGTTTGTTATGTCTTGTGGTGGTACATTTGGAATTTCCGTAACAAGAGCATTTTTGGTTCGGCTTGTCCTTCGAAGGCGCTTATATTTGAGGAGGTAGTCACCCGATCCTTCATTTGGTGTAAACATAGATGTAAAAAGTCTTTTAGTTGGGTAGATTGGCTTAAAAACCCGCATCTTGTTACTTTGTAATTTCTAGCTTCTTGCTAGTCTTTTTGTTTCAATAAAATCCGCCGTTAAAAAAAGTCTACTATAAAACAATATGCCTGTAACTGAATTTATTATGTTAGAATGGTTTGTATTTGGTTAATGAAGTAATGATGTTATCTTCTATATTGTGTTATCTGCTTATTTTGATTGACAAATGTGTGTTTTGGTTAGGATATTATCTGCTTAATTATACTTAATTTTCTTTTGCAGAAATAATTGACATTAGCTCAGACAGCTCAGATGACAGGAGATGGGCAGCAAAAAAAGCAAGTGCTCTAGTATTTTATAGTCCATCAACACAAGGATTGGTAGATGCTTATGGATTAACACTATTGAGGAATATCTATCATGGAACTACTTTCCAAGCACAGACAATGAAAGCACAGACATAGAAACCACAAACAAGAGAAACACAGACAAGGATTTCATTGTTGACTTTAACTCTGCAATGTCTAAAGGTAAATATGTACCAGTTTGCAAGAAAAACAAACCAAATGTGTATAGCCATGTACAAGTCACATGATCTGTGCTGGGACTACTAAATGTTACTACATGGGATGAAATTGAAAAGAAAATGGGAGCCAGGAAGTTAAAAACTTGTGCAGATAAGGCAAAGGGGAAAAGAAAGGTGTCATGTGGAAGTTGATCATGTTATAACATGTTTTAGATGTTAGCTTTTGTTTGTGTTTTGTTTAGCAATCAAACTTTATGGTGACTTATGTAATGGTAAAAATCATGTAATTTTTAAAACCTTATGAAATTTGATGTATTGGTCTGTTTGGTTTATGATGTTATTGTCTGGTTTGTGTGTTATTGCAGCTTGCACATTGTATAAGCAAAGGGAGAAAAAGCCACGGTTTAATAAGCAGTTTCTATAAGCACTCTTTAAGCTACTATTAAAAAACAATGAAGCTTAAACTTCTATATTAAACAGGAATGCATAACATTAACGAATAGGTTACTCTGGCAAGATGGTAAACCGGTTGACTTCCGTAAGGGAGGTCATCGGTTCGATTCTTGCTGGAGTGTAACATCCTTTTTTATAAGCATTTTTAAGCTACTAGCCAAAAACAATGAAGCTTAAACTTCTATATTAAAACAGAAATGCATTACATTAATGAATAGGTTGCTCTGGCAAGATGGTAACCTGCTTGACTTCTGTAAGGGAGGTCGTGGGTTCGATTCTTGCTGGGGTGTAACATCCTTTTTTTATTTTCTTGTTATGAATATATTAGGTTTTTTTGGGTATTTTGTCACATACAACTAAGCATAAAGTGACCAAAAGTGTTAATAAGTGTGACCATATAGTGTTTAAAGTGACAAAATGTCTATTTTGTGTGACTATTGATCATCAAATGGCCACATGAATTTGATGTTTGTGTGACCTTTTGTAATATTTAGCCACACAAAGCATGTTTGTTTTGGGTATTTAGTCACATACAACTAAGACTAAAGTGACCAAAAGTGTTAATAAGTGTGACCATATGCTGTTTAAAGTGAAGAAATGTGTATTTTGTGTGACTATTGATCATCAAATGGCCACATGAATTTTATGTTTGTGTGACCTTTTGTAATATTT
The DNA here is from genome assembly GCA_026074375.1 of Tanacetum coccineum. NCBI lineage: Eukaryota > Viridiplantae > Streptophyta > Magnoliopsida > Asterales > Asteraceae > Tanacetum > Tanacetum coccineum. The sequence continues at coordinate 35,757 of BQNB010007269.1, read as the reverse complement.
AGTCACACAAAGCATGTTTGTTTTGGGTATTTAGTCACATACAACTAAGACTAAAGTGACCAAAAGTGTTAATAAGTGTGACCATATGTGGCATTTAGTCACATTGTTCAAGTATGTGACAAATATTTGTCACTATTTATATGTATATTGTGACCAATGCTTCAAGCTTACATGTATTGGTCACACGTTCAAAATTCATATGTGACCAAATAATATTACCAGTTACTTTTAGCCACATGATGTTCGAATGTGTGGCAATACAGGTCTAATGGTCACACGATAAAAATGTTCATGTGTGACTAATTAGTAAATGGTGTCTTTTTTGGTACATTTGGTCACATAAATATGTGAATGTGTGGCCGTTCCATTTTGCCCATGTGTGACCAAATCCACTTTTTGTACTAGTAGTTGTACTACATACCTCTTTTGTGTTGTTGTCTCATCTGTAAATTATTGCATGTCTTGTCATGACCTCACATTTTGTCTTTTGTGATTTAGACGAATCATGGCACCTGTGACAAGACAAGGACCGAATACCCCTCCTAATAACACCAACTAAAACAACATGACCCAGAATCCGTTCAAGCTATGATTGATCAAGCTCTTCTATGAAACTTCACCAATGGAAATGAAAGCCACGGTTCGCACGAGGATAACCAAAGGAATGTCCAAACTGCGCACCCTTGTTTCTACACTGACTTCATGAAATGCCAACCTTTGAACTTCAAAGGGACTGAAGGCATTGTCGGTTTAACTAGGTGGATCGAAAAGATGGAATCAGTCTTCAATATCAGTGGTTGTGCTATTGAAAATCAGGTTAAGTTTGGCACCTGCACTCTGTTAGGTACTGCTTTGACTTGGTGGAATGGTCAGATAAGAACCTTAGGTCCTAAGGCATATTCAATGACTTGGGAAGTACTCAAGAAGAAAATGACGGACAAGTATTGTCCGCAGGGTGAAATTAAGAAGCTAGAATTCGAGTTGTGGAACCTAAAGGTCAAAGGGAACGATGTTCTAACATACACTAAACGTTTATAAGAGCTAACCCTGATATGTACCAAGTTTGTTGCTAATGAAACTGAGAAGGTTGACAAGTACATTAGTGGACTTCCTGATAACATTTATGGAAATGTCAAGTCAGCCAGACCCAAGACGTTGGATGAGACTATTGAGTTGTCCAACGACTTGATGGATCAGAAACTCTGCACCTACACGGAAAGGCAAACTGACAACAAAAGGAAGGCTGACGATTCATCCAGAAACAACCATGGCCATCAACAACAACCCTTCAAGAGACAGAATGTCGCCAAGGTCTACAATATGGGGTCGGGTGAAAAGAAGCCATACGGTGGATCTTTGCCCAAGTGCACCAAGTGTCATTTTCATCATAATGGCCCGTGTACTCAGAAATGCCACAAATGTAATAAGGTAGGGCACTTTGCTCGCGACTGCAGGAGTTCTGGCAACACAAATGTTGTTAATACTCAGAAGGGAAATGGGGCAAATCCCAAGGGGAATGGTTGTTTTGAATGTGGAGCTCCAGGACATTTCAAGAGAGATTGTCCAAAGTTGAAGAATAAGGATGGAGGAAATGGGAATGCACAAGGCTGGGTATACGCAGTTGGAAATGCGGAGAATAATGGGAATGCATCGAGGAACCTGAACTCCAATGTCATCACGGATACGTTCCTCTTAAACAACCGCTATGCATCTATCTTATTTGTGCGTTTAGTTCCCTGATTAACATCGCCCTAACTCCATTAGAAAATAGTTATGACGTCGAATTAGCTGACGGGAAAATAGTCAGGATAGACACTATTGTATGGGGTTGCACTTTAAATTTCTTAAACCCTTTGTTCAACATAGATCTAATGCCTGTCAAACTGGGAAGTTTTGACGTTATTATCGGCATGGATTGGTTAAGAAGGTGTCACGCTGTGATCGTGTATGATGAGAAACTTGTTAGAATTCCCTATGGGAATGAAACCTTGATTTTTCGTGGTAACGAAAGTAACGACGGGAGAGAATCTAGGTTGACCATTATCTCATGTTCAAAGGCTCAAGAGTACATGGCAAAAGGATGTCAGATCTTTTTGGCACAAATATCCGCCAAGAAAGAGGAGGACAAGTCGGAAGGAAAGCAACTTAAAGATGTTCCAATAGTCTGAGATTTTCCTAAAGTGTTTCCCGAGGACTTGCCGGGTCTTCCTCTAACTCGACCAGGGGAATTCCAGATCGACTTAATTCCAGGAGCCGCGCCCGTAGCTCGAGCACCGTACCGATTGGCTCAATCCGAAATGAAGGAATTGTCGGAACAACTACAAGAGCTTTTTGACAAGGGCTTCATAAGACCTAGTTCCTCGCCTTGGGGAGCCCCATTCTTGTTCGTCAAAAAGAAGGATGGGTCATTCAGGATGTGCATTGACTACCGGGAGTTAAATAAGCTAACAGTAAAGAATCGTTATCCACTCCCGAGGATAGACGATTTATTCGATCAACTTCAAGGATCCAGTATTTATTCAAAGATAGATTTGAGATCAGGTTATCACCAGCTGAGAGTACGAGAACAAGACATTCCAAAGATGGCATTCCGAACTCGGTATGGTCATTACGAGTTTCAGGTTATGCCATTCGGGCTAACAAACGCACCTGCAGTATTCATGGACCTCATGAACCGAGTGTGCAAGCCCTACTTGGATAAGTTCGTAATCGTCTTCATTGATGATATACTTATTTATTCAAAGGACAAGAAAGAGCACGAAGAACATCTTAAGGCAATTTTGGAATTGCTTAAGAAGGAGAAGTTGTATGCCAAGTTTTCAAAGTGTGAATTTTGGATTCCGAAGGTACAATTTCTCGGTCACGTCATTGATAGCAGAGGTATTCATGTGGATCCAGCCAAGATAGAATCTATCAAAGATTGGGCATCTCCTAAGACACCGACGGAGATCCGCCAATTTTTAGGTCTTGCTGGTTACTATCGAAGGTTTATTGAGGGATTTTCGAAGATTGCTAAATCAATGACGAAGCTTACTCAGAAAGGAATCAAATTTGATTGGGGTGAAAAGGAAGAAAACGCTTTTCAGTTAATAAAGCAGAAGTTGTGCAGTGCGCCAATTCTGGCTTTACCTGAAGGAAGCGAGGATTTTGTGGTCTATTGTGATGCTTCACACAAGGGTTTAGGTGTTGTGTTGATGCAGAGAGAGAAAGTAATTGCCTATGCTTCTCAACAACTAAAAATTCCTGAGAAGAACTACACCACTCATGATTTAGAACTTGGATCGGTGGTGTTTGATCTAAAGATATGGAGACATTATCTATATAGAACCAAATGCACGTGTTCACCGACCATAAAAGTCTACAATACATTCTTGACCAAAAGGAGCTTAACATGAGGCAACGTAGTTGGCTAGAATTGCTAAGTGATTACGATTGTGACATCCATTATCACCCAGGAAAGGCAAACGTAGTGGCCGCTGCATTGAGCCGTAAGGAACGGATTGAGCCATTGCGGGTTCGAGCCTTAGTTATGACTATTGGCTTGGATTTTCTGAAATAAATACTAGAAGCTCAAATCGAAGCACTGAAACCAGAGAACCTTGAGAATGAAGATGTAGGCGGTATGATCAGAAAGGACATACCTAAGGAAAAGTTGGAACCACGCGCCGATGGGACTGTATCTTTAGTTGGTTACCTTGCTATAGCGACTTAAGATCCGTGATTATGCACGAATCCCACAAGTCGAAATACTCTATCCATCTCGGTTCCGAAAAGATGTACCAAGACATGAAGAAGCTATATTGGTGGCCAAATATAAAAGCTGATATCGCCACCTATGTTAGCAAGTGCTTGACGTGTGCAAAGGTCAAGGCTGAACATCAAAGGCCATCGGGATTTTTAGTATAACCAGCAATACTCGAGTAGAAGTGGGATAATATCATGATGGATTTTATCACCAAGCTTCCTAAGTCATCACAAGGTTTTGACACCATCTGGGTGATTATGGATCGACTCACAAAATCTGCTCACTTCTTTCCAATAAGGGAGAATGATCCATTAGACAAGTTGGCAAGGTTGTACCTGAACATGATAGTAGCAAGACACGGAATACCTGTTTCAATCATCTATGATCGTGATAGGAGGTTCACATCAAATTTCTAGAGATCATTTCAGAAAGCTTTGGGTACAAATCTGAGTATGAGCATCGCGTATCATCTGGAAATCGACGGCCAGAGCGAGAGGAATATTCAAACTCTCGAGGACATGCTACGTGCTTGCATGATCGATTTTGGAAAGGGATGGGTTAAGCATTTGTCATTAGCCGAATTTTTATATAACAACAGTTATCACGCTAGCATAAAGGCCGCACCTTATGAGGCACTCTATGGCCGAAAATGTCGATCACCTGTGTACTGGGCCGAAGTTGGAGAAGCTCAACTGACTGGTCCAGAAATGATCCAAGAAACAACGGAAAAGATCGTCCTGATCAAGCAGAGAATTCAAGCTGCTCAGGATCGATAAAAGAGCTACACTAATTTGAAGTGAAAGCCGATGGAGTTCGAAGTTGGGGATAGGGTTATGCTCAAGGTCTTACCTTAGAAAGGGGTTATACGATTCAGTAAGCGGGGAAAGTTGAACCCGAGATATGTCGGACCTTTCTAGGTGTTAGCCAAGGTTGAGGTTGTTGCCTATAGGAAGGAACTTCCTCAAGAATTGAGCAGGGTTCACCATACTTTCCATGTGTCTAATCCAAAGAAATGTTACGCTGAGGAACCAATAGCCATGCCGTTGGAAGGAATTCACGTTGATGATAAACTCCAGTTTGTGGAAGAGCCCTTCGAAATCATGGAACAGAAGATCAAACGATTAAAGCGAAGCCAGATACCATTGGTTAAGGTTCGCTGGAACGGCTTCGCTGGAACTCTAGGAGAGGTTATGAGTTTATTTGGGAACGTGAAGATTCGTTCAAACAGAAATACCCACAGCTTTTAACAAACCGGGTTTCGTCATCCACTACAAGGTCTTAAGCTTTAAGGACAAAGCTCTTTTAACAGGTGGAGACTGTAACATTTCTCAATTTCAGGTCATTTTATGACTCTTATTATTCTTCACTATTTATTTTAGTCTGATACGCGTTTACTTTTAAATTAACTTTTAAGCTAAGTCGCGTAGACTAGAAATAATCACTTAACGTAAACGATCACCAAATAAATTAATGTTTACGTCAAGCAAGTGTTATATGATTATTAAGAAGAAAATTATTGACTTTGCGTGTTTTATTTTTATTGGTCACGTAAAAGGCTTACGTTCGCAATAAAATACATTTAGACACACCCCGAAAATACCTAGATTTATCTAGACTCAAACCAATACCCACTTTTAAACCATAAACATAAAAATTACATTAATTTTCATGTCTATAAGCCATATATGCCGATTATGGGAAATTAAATCCCATGAACCTTTGGATAATACACCAAATCTTGTACCATTATCTCCTAATTAAAACATGTACTTAGGTAATCTTCCAAGGGATTTCAAAATCCCTTTTCCCTCCCATTCTACATGCCTAAACCAAATGATACACCAAAATCTTCCTAAATCTTATACTAAGTACATGTACAACTATGGATTAATTAAGGCATGTACTAAATGTTCCCTAGACACCTTAATACACATTGGATAAAAACCACTTTGGACCCTTTGTTTGCTTGATCCTACCCGCGGCATTATACACACACACACACACACACACACACACACACACACACACACACACACATATATATATATATATATATATATATATATATATACTTAAGATTTTCTAAATCTTAAGTAATCTTGTACCATGATCCTCCCATTAATGGAGTGTACTTAAGGGGTAAACCAAAACAAGGTTCTTAATAACTAGAAACCACAAAACCACCACTTAGGGCATGGTTGTGTTTAGGATGGAACTAAGCCAAGTAACCAAGCTTGGGCCTATATATAAACCCACTCATATCTATCATTTAAACATTTTCTACAACTCTTAAACTCTCTCTAGCCAAGAACACATTTGTTTTTCTCTCCTTTGTTTCGGTACACCTTAAGCCGAGCCAAGCACAACACAAACGCGACACAACTTAGCTTTTCTAGCTTACCCTAGCATACTAAGGTTCACATACAAGGGTATTAGGAGGAGTATACAAGCAAAGGTTCAGGTATATTAAGCTTTAGAGTTTTTGGGTTTTTACACATTTGGGTGTAGACGAATTTGGTATCATTCCTCTCCTTCTAAACCGAAACCAAGCACTAGGACCTTTGTGAGTCAAGTCTAAACTTTAAGTTTATACCTTTACGTGTTATGTCTTGCTATGATATGTGGTTCGCGATTAACTTGTGATTTAACAAGTTAAACGCGACGAGTGGACGTGCATGGTTTGACCCATGCACGACTATTGTCTACATTGTGTATATACTAGTCTTGTGTGGTGTAAAGTTTTGATAAAAATATGTTATAATTAACTGGGTTCATGTTTGAAACATGTTGGGAACCTACGCGAGTACTCATGTTTAGACGCGATATATATACGAGATCTATACGTAAAATTTTTACGAAAACTCGATGGCTTGGTTTGGGAAAGAACATACTACCTAGTGGGAAGTTTGCATGGATAAAATGCGACCTATTTGAGGGTCAAAAAACCCAAAGTAATCGACGCGAGGTCGAGTCCCGCGAGCAACAAAAAGCCACCACAATGGACATATTTTGTTCACTGTTGGGCCAAAAGCCCATCAAAGGGACGACGTGGCTTGTGGCTTAGCTTATTTCAGGATTAAAGTACTTAAACAAGGGCTTAAGAGCTTAACAAACTCTCACAAAACCATATAAAATCTTTAATAAACTAAACGGACCCTTAATGGGCCTATTGGGCCCGACAGCCCACGGACGAGCCACACAGGCCCAACAGCCCATTAAGATGGACCCACGGCTTATTAATAAGCTCCATGAGCTTATTAAAGTGTGGTAGAGCTCATTAAACTACATGGGTTAGTAATAAGCCCTAGGAACCAAATAGGACCTTTATCGGGATTGGTAACCTTTATCGAGGCTCAATCTGGGCCCAAAAGCTCTCTATAAGCTCAAAAAGATTATTTGGAAGCTTAAACAGTTTAATAATCTTATTATAGGCTTATTATGTTATTGGACCCTAGAGAAATGGACCTACACTTTTGAAACTCTTAACGGACCCCTAACGGGCTCGAAAAGCCCAATAAGCTCAAATAAGCTCATCCGAGCTTATTTTTGGAAGTAAACAACTTATCTGCCTTATATAAGCTAAATGGAACCTTTTGCCACTGGTTAGAACTTGAACGGGCTTAAAATGCGATTTTTACAAGTTAAGGGACTAAAAGTGTCAAATTGTAAACTAAAGGGTTAAAACTGTCAAAACTGAATTCATAAAGTTTAGGGATTGTTTTGTCACTTCTGAAACTTAAGGGGCTGTTATGAAAGTATAAGGACCTAAAGTGTAATTTTTGTAAAATTAAAGGACTAAAGGTGTAAATGTGGAAACCTAGGGGTTTAAAATGTAAATATTATATTTTCATAAACATAAGGTATGTTTTTGTAAATATAGAAAATCTAAGGGTATTTTATGAACGAAAATGATTTTAATAAACACTTAACGAATCGGACAAGTTATAATATTTATCGGATATTATACAAATTAAAACAAGACTTAATAAATATGTATAATTATTAACAACGTTTATACATATACGTGAACGCGTGTAATCGTATACCTTCTTAAGAGCCATCAAGTAGAGACAAATACAATAAATATGTGCACCACCACACAAGTGATAACAGTATATATAAACTAGCAATTTATATTAGTTTATACATTAAGTCGTTAGCCTAAACTTGTAGACTAAGACTGGCCGTATTTACTTAGGTATCTGATGGTGTGATTCATTTGCCATACTTGGATATATTTACCATTCACAGGGGACTACCTACTAAGGTGAGTTCATAGCCCCATGTTTTACAATTATTTAAATGATTTACATCTTTGAGGTGAGAACATGTTTTGCTTTACAAATTGGACGCAAGTGTATATTTTATACTATGATTACGTATTTGCCTAAGTAGCGATAACCTACTGAGCCCTTTATCATGAACTGTCAATTACTAGGTTGTGAGCGCGAGTGTTATAAATAGATCTATTTGGGATTGACGTCCCCGTTTGGTGAGTAGCGCTCACTGTGCCGGTTTGCCGGACAACAAACGTATACCATGTCGGAATTTGGGATGTTGCGGGTTAGAACATCATTCATGGGCATATGTTGGCAATTTATTGCATTCATACATGTCGAGCTTCAGTGTCATGAGCTTAGAAAAACGTAATTACTTTTTATGATGTTTGCATTTGTTGCTTAATCATACACATGGAAATCTTGCGGTCCTACAATTTAAATTACATAAACCTATGAATTCACCAACTTTATGTTGATATTTTAAGCATGTTTTTCTTAGGTCAATAAGGCACGAAGTGCCCAGATACATTGGGGGTCACTCTTTGGAGAGAGAGTCAATACTAAAGATTTAGGTCGTATTACATTTTGGGAACATTTGTTATAAACCAAAATCTTTGCTTATATTGTCGAACAATTTGAAGCCATGAGCTTATGTAATGAACAAGTATTTTGTTAATCCAATGTATCTTTTTAAAACGACATGTTTAGTGGTCGTTCTTATATCCTGTGCTATTGATCTATGAAGTAACGCCCTCGGATATTCAATATTCCGCTGCAACCCGTATTTTGAGGGTGTTACAATTGATGGATTGGAGACGCTCCTAGAGGTTCTGGATCCTTCCCCTCTTCACTATAAATAGAGGAGGCCTCACACAGCTTTAGTCGTCTAGCTTTTTAGTAGTGTAGTAACTTGTAGTAGCTTATTTAGTATTTTAGCTTATTGTTCTTTTTTTTATAAATGCAATTTTCTTCTTAAAGCATTGTAATTTCTTTAATATTAATAAAAAGTTCATTTTCACTTAATAATGTTTGAATTATGTTTTCTTTTTAATGCTATTAATGTTTAAATGTGTTTAGAATGTCTAAAATAAGCTCAATAAACTCTCTTTATTACTAATAAACTAGTTTTCATTCAGTTTAGCTTTCTAAAAGCTAAACTGAATAAAGCATTCACTCAAAATACCTCAAACAGTTAAATAAGCCACTTGGAAGATAAGCCAGTAAAGAAAGGGCTTATAGGGCTTATTTCTTAAGCAGCTTGTAGATTTAAGATCTTAATGAGCAGTTTAGATCCCTGTTAAGCTGGGATCAAGGTAACAATTACTTTTCCTTCTTTTTAAGCTCAATTTCTGTATCTGCTTATTACTGCTTATTGATTGCTTATTCTGTTCTTAATCTGTTCTAATATAGCTTATTGTGTTTAGTTTTAGTCTAAAATGGTATAGAGTGGAATTTTCTTAAAATCTGCTTTGTTTGTAGTCATTTTAGCTTATTAGTAGAGCTTATAGTTAAATGCTTATTTTCCTTAGGATTTTGCTTATCTGTCTTAGTCATGAATTGTTCATAATCTGCTTTCATAGTTTGAGGGTTTCTAAGGTCTGATTTAAGTTTAAAATGAAAAATCAAAGTTTAAAGGGGTGTTTGGCATAAGCAATCTAAAAGGATTAAAAAGTATGCAAACTGCTTTTGGTTCTTAGATCAGTTTTGATAAGCTCTTATTAAGTCTTAGTGCAAGTTTTTATAAGCTCAGATTAGGTTTAGTTAAGTTGTTAGGTAGTTTGTTCAAAATCCTAAGTTGCTAGCTTAAATAAAGTCCTAAACTGCTTATTGCTTAGATGCATAAATTTATGCTTAAGGTGCATTGTTTAAGTGTGCAAATGAGTTCTAAATACATCAATGTTTATCTGTTATTGCTTAGTAAAACCTTTTGAGTAAATTGGATCATTAACAGTCTAATAATAGTAGTTTGTTCTTGTTTAAAAGATCTTATTTGCAGAAAAGAGTGTGGTTTGATTTTAGTGTTACTTTGGTTGAATTCCATCACTCACTACCACCACTACCACCATCTCTATACGTACCACCACCTGTTGACCGTAGGGATGATATTCCCGAGTCCGAGCTGCCACCTCGCAAGAGGTCGTGTTTGTCTACTCTAGGCCCCAGGTATGAGGTCGGGGAGAGTTCTACTGCTAGACCTACCGGAGGTCGGGGGATAGATTATGGGTTTGTCAGCACTGTAGATGCTGAAGCGAGACGACGGGGGATTAGAGAGGTTGGGTATGGTATTAGGGGTACTTGGGTGGATCCGGTAGAGGAAGTTTCGGAGATAGCACCTATGACCGTGAGAGAGGTCAATACTAGGGTTACAGAGCTTGCTGAGCTCCATGAGCATGATACACATGACTTATATGCTCTACTAGAGGATGCTCAGGATAGTAGGACTCACATATCACAGTGAGTCAGTTGTTGAAATTGAAGAATTTGAACTTTCGTTAACAATTGGTGAGCTTAAAACGATGAACGGTGTATAAATTTTGAGCTTCAAAAGATGAACGGTTGATTAAAACTCAAATAAGGACTAACGGTACAATTAAAAACTAAAAGTTAACTAAAAGATTTGAAAAATATAAAACTAAAAAAATGTTTGAAAATTAAATGATAAGATTGAAAATGATTTTAAAGCTAAGGATTAAAAATAAAATTAAATGAAAATGAAAGGTAAAAATTAAAATTGTTTTAAAGTGATGGACTAATAGTAAACTTTTAAAAAACTAGAGGTTAAAATTGAAAACTATTTAGAAGTCTAGGGACAAAAGTGTAAAATGCAAATTATAAGAAATAAAAAACACACGTTTCCCTCCTGTGTTGTATCTTCTTCGTTTTCAAAAATAAAAAATGGTTTTTTTTATTCGTTTGATTCGGTTTGATTTATAAGCTCATGCGGTTATCGTCGGTAACAAATAAATATACCACGTTGATCGAAACGATGTCACGAGCGCAACGGTATACGTCTTAAGTCCCGTCGTTTAACGTCACTCGAAACCGAAAAACCGAAAATTTGTTAAAACGTGAAGAAACTTGTTCAAGCTAGAAGAGAAACTCGTTCGGTCCTTGAGTTTTCACTCGTTTGGCTCAAAAATTTTCCACTCGTTCGGTCCTTGAGTTTTCACTCGTTCGGCTCACAAATTTTGTCACTCGTTCGGTCCTTGAGATTTGTCACTCGTTCGGTGGTTTAAGAATGTTGCTCGTTCGGTCCTCTTTTAAATGTTGCTCGTTCGGTTCTTACGTTTTCCACTCGTTCGGTTGACAAAGGGTTTGCTCGTTTGGCTCAAGAAAAACTCTAACTCATTCGGCTCTTAAAACGTTAACTCGATCGGCTCTTGAAAACTTAAGCTCGTTCGGTTCTTTTAAACTTTAACTCTTTCGGCTCTTAAGAAAAAATGCTAGATCGGTGGATGTTGGTTTGATGCTCGTTCGGTTCAAGCAATATATCAAACACCTTGACCGCACCTTCTTCTTCACTTCGTTTCAGCCTTGTTTGTTTCAAGTCGTGACCAAAATAGCTTATAAATAAGCTATGACTTCGCAAATATTCCACGAAAACGTTTTTAACAAAACGCTACGAAAAGATTTCAACAAATAAGCTTATACTTCGATGAGTAAGTCGTGACCTCAAAGCAATGAATAAGCTTAAATAAGTTAAAGAAAAGTTGCACGAGAAAAAAATAAGCCCAATACGCAAAACACGATTGCAACCGGATAGAAATATCAAGTATAAAACTCAATAAATAATTTTGTTAATCTATAACTGATTGACCATGAATAGTTTACTCAGCCCAAGAAAAAGAGTACGCGGCCCAGAGAAAAAAAATTGTTTTTGAACAAAAATTCTATCTCAAATTAGTAACTAAAATCAAGTTTTATTATAAAACTATTTGACGCATAAATTTCAAACACGAACCAAAAGTCAAGTAAACACCAGAAAAGAACCAAGGTTAATGACAAAAGGAAGCTTATTGTAAATAAGCTGAATAAAAAAAAAACTAAGTGAATAGACCACAAATCACTTAACCCACCCCATGGCGAGTGATACCAAATGTTATCCCAAAAGCTTAATCCATTTCACAACATAAGCTATACCAATAAGCAAAAACTAGAAAAAAGATGAAAGAAAAGTTGGAAGATTTATTAGAGAGAAACTAGAGAGGTGGAAGATTACACACACACACAAACTATGCAAATGGTAACCAACACCCTCTCCATGTGTGGAGAGGGTTCTATTTATACCCTTGAGCCATAAGTGGCACGTGGGCTTTTCTACTTGGGCCGGGCTTGGCTAAACTTGGGCTTTGAGCCCGAAACACGGACAATATTAGATTACAATCCAAGCCCGTTGAACCCGACTAGCCTATTACTTAACAAGACTAATTACGACTAATAAGACCGATAACATTCTTGTTCGACTTATATAAAATTAAGGCTAACAGAAGAGTCATCATTGGTCACATCGGGAACCCCTGGTTTTTCACCAGTTCCTTCACTTATGATAGTAGGAGTACTATTTTCAACACTTGGTGGTTTCTCGGCAACCATACCAAAACCACTAGGATGAGTCTTGTGATAGTCCCTCAAACTTTTCATTCCTACTTCCTTCATTTGAGCTTTTTCAGACAGAGCCACTTTAGACATCAGCTCTATTCCTTTTCCATGAGCTACATCCACCTTTTCCTTTTCCTTTCTTTTTGACTTTGTTTCCACAGGAGGATCTTCGATGACAACACCTGTTGTTGGCTTAGAAGCAGACTTTTTGGCATGTGTCTTCAATCTTTTTCCCTTTTTGACAGGTTCTTCATCTCTAGGTACTAGCTCACTTTCCTTCTTGGATGGAGAGGCTTTCTTGAATTTTCTAGCAACCTTGGGAGGCACCTCACCTGTAGCATAGCCAAGATAAGTCTTGTACGCTTTACTTTCCTTCATCTTCGGACTTGTTAAACATTCAGGTAGAACTGCTCCATAGATCTGAGATGCTTCTCTTCTTGAAACAAATCTTAAGGTGTTAATAAAGTAGTCATCTTTGGAGGTGTTCATCCTAATTCTGTTTCTCTAGGAAAGTCACTTTCTTGTATGAGGAAGTGGTGAATGATAACTTTGGTGAAACGAGGGTAGTACATCTTTTTCTGCTTTTTGTAGACTTTGTTGTCAATCTGATAGGTAAAGTCTTCCTAGAGTAGTTCCATGTAGTCTACATTCTTCTGATGGTACATGCCCTAAAGGATTTATGCTTGGGAAAGACGAAGTTTGTCTAGACCACTAGTCTTTCCAGATAGGCTTCTGTTGATAATAGCAGAAAAAGTTCTCCACGATTGATGCATCTGATCTATAACAACATCATTAAGTGAATTGATAACCCCAGTATGATCGAGATCTCTTAAGAAAGATATAGTGTCTTCTTTAGAAGGAAGAGCATCGAAGTCATGACCAGGTACTCTTGGTCAAATCTGAAAGATATCTTCGAAGACTTCTAAGGTAAGCTTGAATCATTTCTTCTTATCAATCTTGAATCTGTAGAAGTCGTCATGCTTGTATATGCAATTCCAAAATTGATGCATATACACTTCAGGGACATCAGCAGTAATGAGAAATGCAGGATATCATGGAGTGAGTGCAAGTGCATCCAGAACAACTTGAAATGTTTCATCTTTTGGTTTCAATCCTCTAGGGATTCTTCCATTGCATTTTCTAATGTCAAGTCAATTCTCTTTTAGAACAAGGTCAAGATCAAGCTTGGTTTGTTGAGCAGTGATGGAAGTCATGATTCTGCTTAAAAGTTATCACATACAGTTCATACATAAGCAAAAAAATATATAGCACAGATGGACAATCTAGATCATGACTCAAGATTATTGATGCAAAACAGGGTTTACAATAGGAGATAGGCAAACAAATACAAGGCAATAAATTGATGCAACTACACAATGCAAATTACTGATACACATGCAAACAGGATACACACACTGGACATATACCACATAGACTATAGGCAAACTAATGGAATCAAGGCAAACACTTAAGATATCTAAGGAAAATTATACCTAACTTAATCACTATATGACAAGATAGGGTTAAATTACACTTAGAGTAGGTTATTAGGTTGAATTACCAAGATTACTAGATTAATTCACTTAGAAAAAATCAAGTATAGATTGCCTATTGAATGTGTATAGATCGCCTATGAAAATTGCCTGGGTATAGATCGCCTGTGTTAACCATATGTATAGATCGCCCTATAATTTTTACATGTATAGATCGCCTGATAAAATTAGCATGTATAGATCGCCTGTGTATATATCAAGTGTATTGATCACCTGTATAAAATCTATGTATAGATCGCCTTAATAATGATGTATTGATCGCTTGACCACCTATCTAGTGTATTGATCGCCTGTTTTAAAATCTACATATAGATCGCCTTAACAATGGTGTATTGATCGTCTGTTTAATTATCTAGAGTATAGATCGCCTGTGCAATTTTTTACATAAACATTTCACACTCTTTTAAGCATCTAACTTCACTCAAATATGTTCATATAGCATCATTCTATCATCCTAACATCTTACAATCACAAATTAACCATGAAAATCTCGATCTAAGCCACGTTCGACCCATATGAGCTCGAAACCACATAAATTTCAAGATTTAGCATGAAAGCATGTAACCAAACACTCAAATACACTCAAACATTCATAACCATACTCCTTAAACCCAAACCCATGACAATTTCAAGTTTTTTAACCCATTTTCACTTTGTTCGACTTCAAGAATCATTCGAAACCCACGAAAGAGTTAACCCCATTAAAAACTGTTTTAAACACAACATCTAGACCCTTAATAGACCAAAACCCCTCTATCAATTTATCTTTTTATCTAGTTTTTAATGGTGACAAAAATTAGGTTGAAATTAGGGTTTTCGAGTGTATTTTCATGATTAGGTCAGATTTAATGATTAGAACAAGTGTACCTTTAGCTAGGAACGAAGATTGAACGAGTTCTTGGGGGTTTGAAGATTAACAATGGTGATTTAAGGTTTAAGGTATGTGTTTGTGTTCGTGTGTGAACGAGAGCGGGGCAAAGGGGGTGTTTGATGTTTAAATCTTTTGAGATTTAGCATAAATGCCCCCTGAGGTTTAAAGGTGATTCTAATTTTCTTTTAAACTTTTCCTAAGGCAAACTAAGTTTCCCAAATTGCAAAACTAGCCCCTAAGGTTTAGTCAACAAGAAAAAAATTCACATATTGCATTAACACCCCAACAAGATTAAACATATAGCAAATAAAGCCCGATTGAGTTGACCTTTATCAACTCCCCTTTAATTATTCACCTGACACCATTAAAATCATTTCTGATTGACACTTTATTAATTATGAAGAAGATGATTTTGACAGTTTCTCCCCCTCAAATAATGACCCGTTTTCTATTAAAAGAGCTGTAGTCGTTATTTGATGGATCAAAATTGTCTTAGAAAAAGAAATGATGATCTGATGAATCTGAAAGATGATTATATTATATTTTGAAAAGCAACACCCAAGAAAATAAGATTTCTCTTATTTTGACACATAAGCGCACTGACACGTACACTTACGGATTATAAGAAGCATGGGTTGTGATGCAAAATAATCACAAGCCTTTGAATGAATATAAAGTAATTCATTCCCGAGAAATTTAATTCCCGTTATGAGGTCCAGTTGTATTTTGACGACATACTTGCCTTTAAGATGGTGACCAGGCTGCTATCTGAAATAATAGCAAGCCATTTTGGCATGTTGACTCGCGTATTCTTACTCCTTTTTATATATAAATAAATATAAATATATAACAAGGATCAGGATCCATAAAATCAAATGAAACCGGAAGTAGTATAGAGTATTTTCGGGTCGTTATGTCCCAACGAGGCTTGAATGGAAAATCGAATGACGAATTGATAATCGATGTTTGAATATGACAAGGATATGATTGGGCACTAAACCTAATAAGCAAATGCACGAAAAGATAAGCAAGGAAAATAAGCTAGAGCAGGCATAAAGGCTAGGAATGGTAAAAACACTTAAAACTTTTATACTAAGACACAAATAAGCTCAAATAAGCTTAAGACAAACCAAATAAGCTAGACTAACTCTAAATAAGCAAATTCAGCAAGCAATTAAACTAAGTTAAGCAGGAGAAACTCAGCAGTACTAACAACAGTACTAACAGTATTAACTATCAGTACTAACTTGGAGTTAGTACTGCTAGCTTTGAGTTAGTACTGCTAGCTTTAACAAAACACAATGAAACAAGAAATAAGCAAATAGGCTAAAACAGATATTTAACTACCCCTAATAAGCACTTAGGCATGAGAATAAGCAACTAGATTAAACTAAAATGGCAAATAAGCTAAAAAGCTACAATCTGATAAACTATTAAAATTGCTTTGAAAAGGCGAATAAGCTTAAATAAGCTCTACTAAAGACAGTAAACGAAAATGGGCTTAATCTACTCTAAAAAGCTAAGGAAATCTTAAATAAGCAGAAATAATAAGCTAATAAGCAATAATGAACCAACAGTACTAACAGTTTTAACTACCAGTACTAACTTGGAGTTAGTACTGCTAGCTTTGAGTTAGTACTGCTAGCTTTAAAAATCCCAAAAATAGAACCAGCAGTACTAACTATGGGTTAGTACTGCTTGTTCCAAACACCCCTTAAAGTTTTCAAAAATCAATTTTCTTTTTATTTTAAACTGATTTGGTGCTAAACAGATTATCAAATAACAAATTAAGACACTTATAAGCAGACTTAAATCAAGAATAAGCACTTAAATAAGCTAAATTAGTCCAACAGTTTTAACTAAACATACTACAAGTACTACCAGTACTAACTAAGAAAGTGACACAAACTATTTTTAAACTATCAACTAAGCAAGATAAGCACTAAACATCATGATAAAGCATAAATAAGCAAATTTAGGTAATAAATAAGCACTATAAGCAGTTCTGCAGTAAATAAGTAAAATGAGAAAAAGAGAGGCTTACAACACCCTTGCTCAAAACAGGGTTAAACAAAGAGTCTACAAGCTTTAGCTTGTGTAAAACAAGCTAGTAGTGTCCATAAGCCCATCCAGAACTGGCTTATCATCCATAAGCTGTGGTATATTTGAGTGTGGACCTTTTTTGTGACTTAAATTCTTAATATTTGAGTCAAGACAAATGAATCATATGATTTTATAAGACTTAAAACATATTAAGTAAAGTTTTTAACAAAGGAAATACAGAGAATCAAGAATTGACTTAAAAATTCCAAATTTGCATTAAGACGAAAATTAAAGTTACAAGACTTAGAAGAGTAAAATTCCATAAAAATAAGCTAAAATTTAACTAAAAACATGATAAGAACAACTACTAGAAAAACGATCTCCTTTTCTTGGGTTACAATGACCCTATTTATACTAAAACGAATTAAAATCTTGGTTTCTTGGTCTTTCTTCTCTTCTTTCTTCTGTGTTTCTTTGTAGAGACAAAAACCCAAGTGTGCTTGTTGTGTGAGGGAATTCTAAAACAAATCCCAGCCTTCAATTTCTTTTGTGCTTCTTTTGAGTCAATCACAGCCATCGAAATCACTTGGAAATGGTAAGGGATTGCCAACATGGCAATTATAAAGCTGGGGGGAGATAGTGGAGGAGGGGGAAATGTCTTACCCAAGGGGTTGTAGAGGTTGCAGGGTAAAAGGGTGGGATGACACCCGTGAGTTGTTCTTGGGTTTTGTTGGGCGGGAAAGATGGTTTTGGGTAGGTTGACAGCTTTGGCCCCTCATCTCTTATAACTTCATTGTAAACTTTGCCCTTTTATGATACAACTTTAGGGGTTTGGCAGAACTGGCCCCTAAAGTTATACTTCACCCGGTATGCAATTTCAGCCCTTGTAATACAACTTGAGGTTTGGCAATTTTAGTCCCTCAAGTTGTATTTTCTTCATTTGACTTCATACTTTTTCGGGGTTGACTTTCCTATTGACTTTTTAACTTTGACTGACTTTGGCTTTGATTTGTCTTTGTCTTTTCCATCCCGTGCTTGGTTTTGTTGTTTGGCTTTCTTTTTGTCCTTTGTGTGATATCCGTTTCCGAATATCCGTTACCTGCATAATACAAATGCAAAACATACATATATTTGGTAGTTTTTGTGTGTTTTTGGTCATTTAAGCTCGTTTTTTATGGATAAAGGTATGTGTAATTAAGACCTACCAAAAACCATGCAAATTCCTATCTCGGTACCTGACGTGTTTAACTATAATTAAACTAAATAAACTTTAATAGTGACCATACGTCGTATCTATAGTAGCAAAGGGTTATGCTTAGGAAGAGGGTATTGATTTCGAAGAATCATTTGCTCCAGTTGCTCGCTTGGAGGTTTACCATCTAAGGAAAGCTCTTTATGGATTGAAACAAGCTCCAAGAGCCTGGTATGATGAACTCTCAAAATTCCTGATTTCCAAAGGTTTTACTAAAGGTATCATTGACCCGACCCTATTCATGATAAAATACAAGGAGGACATTCTACTTGTACAAATTTACGTTGATGACATTATTTTTGGTTCCACAAACCCTAAATTTTCTAAACAATTTGAAAAATTAATGCACAGTAGATTTGAGATGTCCTTAATGGGGGAAATGAAATTCTTTTTAGGACTTCAGATCCACCAATCCCCACGCAGTATCTTTATCAATCATGTCAAGTACACTTTAGAGATTCTTAAAAAACATGGTATGGAAAAGGACAAAGCATTGGTACACCAATGGCTACGAAACCTAAATTAGATGCAGACTTGAGTGGCGAACCCGTAGACCAAACTGAATACCGTAGTAAAATCGAGTCACTCATGTATCTGACATCTAGTAGACTAGACATAGTGCAAGCAGTTTGTTATTGTGTAAGATATCAAGCAAGACCGACTGAAAAACACCTCAAAGAGGTTAAAAGGATCTTTCGATACTTAAGAGGTACCATTAACATGGGACTCTGGTATCCGAAGGGTTCTGGCTTTGAACTAACAGCTTTTTCAGATGCCGATCATGCCGGTTGCGTTGATACTCGCAAAAGCACTTCTGGAGGAATACAGTTCCTAGGTGATAAATTAGTCAGCTGGATGTCAAAGAAGCAAGACTGTACTGCAATGTCATCCGCAGAGGCTGAATACGTGGCGTTATCTGCAAGTTGTGCTCAAGTAATGTGGATGAGGACACAGCTTCAAGATTATGGCTTCAACTACAACAAAATACCGTTGTATTGCGACTCTCAGTCAGCCATAGCAATCTCATGCAACCCCGTGCAGCACTCCCGTACCAAGCACATCCATACTCGGTATCATTTCATCAAGGAACAGGTTGAAAACGGTATAATTGAATTGTACTTTGTCAGAACTGAATACCAATTGGCTGATATGTTTACTAAAGCCCTATCCGAAGATAGGTTTCAGTATCTTGTCAGGCGAATTGGTATGAGATGTTTGACTCCAGCAGAACTGGAGGTTCTGACAAATGAATCTGCTTGATACTTCATCAAACATCACCATGTACATATTTTTGAAAAAAGAAAAATACAAAAATATAAAATTTCAAAAAGAAAATACAAAATCAAAAAATCAGAAAATGTTTCAAAAAATATTCTTCTCGACATGTCTCTTGGAATCGATAACATTTACGTACCTAGAAATGTTGATTAATATCGACACGGGCGTGTAAATGAAGTTCGAACAGGAGTTTCAAACAGGAGTTTCAAAAGTTTTCAAAACATGTCTTTTCCTAATTTCTCTTAATGGCTTATGTGCAATAACAGTACGTAACCCGTACTTCAAGATAAAGAGAAATTTTCTATAAGATAACTTTATCCTAACAACAAGAAATTCAACGTTTCCGGTCCTTGAGCTGTTCGTGAACAAGACATTCAAAGTTTAAGCTCAAGAAAAAAGGAAAGTGTACGCATAAGTGCCGCTAACCCCTTCAGATTGGAAGAGAAGTCTACTAACATGATATTTTCAAAAAAGTTAACACAATTTACCTTCAGAATTTCTCACTGACAATTCATAACTTTCAAAATTGTGTGTTCAACACTCCATCTTTTCAGAGGGAGTTTTCGAAAAACAAAATTAATGAGTTGGATACATCATCATCACGACCATATCTTTGTATTTCAAAAACATTCCAAAAAAGTCTCTTAACAACATCAATATAATAAGACAATACAATGAATGAAAGTTATAAGATGCCTAAGTGTCAATAAACCTCAATTTTATATCGATTTTAACAACATGGTATCATTTTGTTTTGGTTCAAACATATGTAAAATTGAGGGGAGCAAAGATGACACAGTTCCAAATAATTCATGCTAACTTCAACGATTTTCCCCATCGGCCTTTTCAAGACAAATTTTAATCAAACAT
Organism: Tanacetum coccineum; assembly: GCA_026074375.1. Taxonomy (NCBI): domain Eukaryota; kingdom Viridiplantae; phylum Streptophyta; class Magnoliopsida; order Asterales; family Asteraceae; genus Tanacetum; species Tanacetum coccineum. The sequence goes on along the minus strand of BQNB010007269.1, from coordinate 15,266 downwards.
ATTTCAAAATCTAAGTGATTTAGAATTTAAAATAAGGGGAGAAATGTAATTAAAATGTGATCTAAAGACTCAAAGTGCTATACGGAAAAGGTTTTATGGTTACGATCTCATACCCTACAACATCTTATTTCACGACGATTCTGAAGACATAAGGTGGTAAGGTTAGGTATTTGTCCTATGATCCAACCAGAACCGGAGGGATCTACCCAAGGACACTCCATAGTTAGAAATAGCAGTCCTTAGGTATGATTGGAGATGAATGTGTATAAGGGAAGAATGCCGACTAAGATTGAGCTAACACTGGAACAATCACAACAAGGTGTTAGTAATGACGTCTTGGTAAGCATTGAAGGGGTTGAAGAATTAAAAAGAAATGTATGGATAAAGGGTGAAAAGAAAGAAGCCCTCCACACAACTTAGGCAGAAACCGGGTCAATACATATGCTGTCAGAATCACAATGTTGATTGCTGACATTGAAGACGACATCATGGACCCAGTGATGCAATGCACAACCCTTTCCCAGCCATTCGGGTTTCTCTCAAAAGAAACTTGTCTCATTTGATGCACGGAATACACAGAAAATACGACTTCTATTGACTTTCTGTTTCCGAGTTAGTTAATATTTGAATAGGTTGGCAGTCTGATCCAGCCTGACTTCCGATTACTTAAAAACCCAAAATGCACTAATCGAGTCTATACCAAGAGATCAATCAAAATCTCGATAGGAACACATCCATTACCAAACACCTTGTGAACATCATTAAGTTCACAACTGTTAACAAGAGTCCTCGCATTATCCGTTTTGTTTTTTTTGCCAGAACATCCGATTGACTACTTATGTACTCAACAATAGGACGATGGAAATCTGCTTGAGCCAGCCATCAAACAAGCTCTTGGTAGTGACATCGAGATTCTATAATGAATCAATCTTGTGTCAGACTGAAAAGAAACATAGATGAGCGATTCCAATGTGAATCAAACTTGTTCCAGTAATGAATTGACGACTCAATCAGAAAGATAGTAACTATCTGATTCACTCATATCGTGTTGTCTGCTTTGAGACGTTCCGGTATTGAGAACAAGCAAGCAATGTTAAATCTAAATACATATAGTGTTAGAAAGATCCTAACGCTTTGAAGCTGGAAACCCTGTCAATGAGGTTCTCTGAATCTACCTAATCACAGGTACATTATTTATACTGTAAAACGCCTACGGACCGAGGTTAACTAACCAAATCCGAACGAATGACAAAGCCATATTTCGTCCACTTATAACAACCGCTTTATTGCTAACTGTTTTATTATCAGGATACAATAGATGGAGGATGGTATGCCTCATACCACTGGAGTCGAATTCATTACCACTGGCTCATCGCTCAACTACAAAGACATTTTATAAAAGCATCATTTTCAAGAATCAAGAAAGCTCAAGAATTAAAGACAAAGACTTCCGCAAACTCTGATATTAAAGAATAACTCCTCAGAAATCAAGCTTCAGGGGAGATTGTTAGCAAGCTTTCAAGATGATGCAAAGTATGAGCATGTTGGTCAAGACACAAGATCGCAAGATGGCAAAGACGATCAAGACAAACAAGGAAAAAGATTTAAAGATCTCGGAACAAAAGACAAAGTCAAAAGACAATGATAAGGCTAAAATTCAAGATCACAAAGCATGAAGGAAAAGCTACAACGAATCAGAGCCAAGACCACAACGAAACTTAACGACAAAAGCAATCTCATTGATCTCATGAAGGAGTCACAATGAACTCACTTTGAGGGAGATTGTTAGCCTCAAAATATTGAGTCGAACAATGAAAAGTTTCGTTCAAATTTATATATTAGGTCTCGGTCAACTAAAATAATATACGATGAATCAGCTACACGGTTATACGGCTCATAAATGTAATCTAAAACCGGTATCACGTGTATCGGGCGAAAGCCCAAGTAATCCCGAGCCCGGCCCGTAGAAATACCAAGGCATGAAAGCCTCTTGGTTTTAACTATAAATACCCCTCACATAGTATGAGATGGGTTGTGATCTTGTTAATCCTCATTTGTATTTTTCAAGTAATCTTCCATCTTTTTCCTCTCATCTACCTTCTCATCTCTAACGTTCTCTCTAAATTCTTCCAATTCTTCTCAACTTATTTTCCTTTGTTATCGATTATTTAAGTGAATGTGATATATATAGTTCTTGACAGATATCACAAACCAACGACCTGTGTTCTTAAGTTTGAAACCCATTCCCGTTGCTAGGCGGTATTGGGAAATCACATTCAACCACCTTCTGTCCTAATATGGCTAAGGTATAGGTGTCTTTAATTTGAACCCTCACCTAGACCTCGCTATCCTGGTAAGATATCAACAACACAACTACCAAATCCCTAGAAGTAAAGATGTCTTATTTTTAAACAACCCACCTACGTGTTAGCGGAGTGGGCATATCACACACATCTATACTTGCTCCAAAATAATCAAAAAAATGCATTCTCCCCAGTGCGTAATTTCAATATATCATGCATTTTTGCATTCATATTTCATCATGCTTCTTTGGCATTATTAACTTTCAAATTACTAAGAACAGAAAAACTCACGCTTTACAAAATCAAGTTACAAATTAGAAGCTTTTTCTAAAAACATCGATGACTTGATTTGAATGAAATGAGCACGTCTGATTGGTGGATTAAAAGCTAATGGGAGAAAAAAGCCCAAGTTTACTCATATAAGTTTAGAAGAATCTTGCTCAGCACATAAAACTTAATATTTAACTAATCACTCTTGTTCTACACCTTATTAAATTCAAGCAATTAGAATTCGTGAAAGCCTTAGCCCTGCAGTTGAGGAACTAGCATAGGGGGCCTCAACACAATAATACCCCTATCGAGTCAAAAAATTATTCTCATCTAACCCATTAGGGAAAGTCGAAAACTGTGACAAAACACTTATTTTTATTTTTGAAAATTTTTTAAAATTTTTTTCATTTTTTTGGTATATTGCAAAAATTTGTGGTAAAAACAGGAATACATGATAAGCAACGTCTGCAAGCAGAATCAAAACGACGATCGCCCACCAAAACTAGAACTAAACATCGTCCTCGATTTTTTTGAAAGGGGCACCTATGTAAAATCTAAGGGCCGTTTTATTAATGTGCCAAAAGATAAAACGTAGTCGAATAGATTTGGATACTGGATTCCAAAATGAAGCTGAGGATGTGAAACTCTTATGGATGAAAGACAAAACTGAGAGCACGAGAGTCTTCACAATCTGGGCAATCCTAGACAATTAACAACACAAACACGAAACACGGGTAATGGAAGAGGCGAGCCCTCCACACAACAAGAAAACACTTATTCATTTTTACACAATACTACGATAAGCAAGAGGATGCCTCCCATCGAAGACGCTTGTTTAAGGTAGCTTATGCTTGACCCGTCACCTGAATTTAATGTCCATGGGATGTCCTAGGAGATCCGGGACTACCAATTGTGGTACGTCCCCTCCAAAGTAGTGCTTTAAACGATGACCATTCACTTTGAAATTGGCCCGAGTTTTTGGTATAACTCGACAGATGCCATATGGTAAAAACTTGGGTTACAGTGAATGGTCCAGCACCAGCGGGTCTTAAGCCTGCCTGAGAAAATCTTCAATCTAGAGTTATAGAGTGTAGGACTCGATCACCGACGTTTTAAATCACGTGTTTTTGATCTTGGAGTCATGGATTCTCTTTGTTTTCTCTTTGTAAATTAAAGAATTCTCGTAGGCATGATCACGAAGGCTCATTAAGTTCGTTGAGTTGAACTTTCTGTGATCCACCTGTTTTTTTGATATCCAGAGTTGGTATGCTTAAGTGCCCATAAGCTTTGTGCTCGAGCTCGATCGAAATGAAATGCCCATTCCCGTACCCTAACTTTGTATGGAGTACACCCGATGGTGTTTTTGTAAGTTGGTGCGGAAGGCCCAGAGTGCGTCATCTAATTTATCCGACCAAGAGGCACGGTTTTCGCCCACGGTCCTTTCAAGAATTTGTTTCAAACCACGATTTGATACTCAACTGTCACTTATTATGGGTGATACGCGGTGGAGAGACGATGAGTGACTCCGTATTTAAGCATGACCTTTGCAAATTGGTCATTGCAAAAATAGGTTCCGCGATCACTTATGATTGCACGAGGGGCACCGAATCTGGCGAAGAGAGATTTGAGAAATTTGCAAACAACTCGGGCATCATTGGTGGGGAGCGCTTTTGCTTCAACCCATTTTGATAAGTAATCGACTGCCACGAGTATATATTTGTTCCCTCTTGAAGACGGGAACGGCCCCATAAAATCAATGCCCCAAATGTCAAAGATTTCGCAAACTTGGATAGAGTTTTGTGGCATCTCATCACGTTGCGAAATTTTGCCTTGACGTTGACAAATGTCACATCGGGTGACAAAGTCGTGGGCATCCTTGTAGATCGTGGGCCAATAAAATCCTAAATCAAAGATCTTTTTAGCGGTGTAATTGGCACCGTAGTGTCCCCCGGTGGGTCCATTATGGCAAGCTTCGAGGATGTCGAGAGCTTCCTTGCCGTGCACACACCGCCGGATCACTTGATCCGCACATATTTTAAACAAGAAGGGGTCGTCCCAAAAGTAGTGTTTGACGTCTTTGAAAAACTTTCTTTTCTGCTGAGACGACATCCCTTTGATCACAAAATTCCCCGCATGGTAGTTTGCAAAATCGGCAAACCATGGGGCATTATCATCACCACGAAAGGTAACCATCCCAAGTGTCTCGAGAGGAAATGTTTCCGTAATTTCCTTTTTCTCGAGCTCACTTTGATGGGGATTTTCAAGTCTAGAAAGGTGGTCGGCGGCGAGATTTTCTGCTCCTTTTTTATCACGGATAACGACATCAAATTCTTGGAGCAGCAAAATCCACCGGAGCAATCTTGGCTTAGCATCCTGCTTAGCAAGCAGGTACTTGAGAGCCGAATGGTCCGTATACACTATGCTTTTGGACAAGACAAGATATGGCCGGAATTTCTCGAAAGCATACACTACGGCAAGTAATTCTTTTTCCGTTGTAGTGTAATGTGCTTGAGCCTCGGTCATAGTTTTGCTTGCATAGTGTATCGGCTGGAAGTGCTTGGTCTTACGTTGCCCTAGGACTGCCCCAACAGCAAAATCACTTGCATCACACATGATTTCAAAGGGCAAGTCCCAATCGGGAGCAACTAGAATTGGAGCCTGGGTTAACTTCATCTTAAGGGTTTCAAATGCTTCGATGCATTCCTTCGAGAAGATAAACGGAGTTTCTTTTTCAAGGAGGTGGGTCATAGGCCGGGCGATTTTGGAAAAATCCTGAATAAATCGTCGGTAGAATCCGGCGTGACCGAGAAAACTGCGAATACCCTTCACGGTAGTGGGATGAGGCAATTTTGCAATGACATCAACTTTTGCCTTATCAACCTCAATCCCGGATTTAGAAATCTTATGGCCAAGGACTATGCCTTCCTTGACCATAAAGTGGCACTTTTCCCAATTTAGCACAAGATTGGTGTCTTCACACCTTTGGAGCATTTTGTCTAAATGGGAAAGGCAAGAGGAGAAAGAATCACCGAAAACCGAGAAATCATCCATGAAGACTTCCATGGTTTTCTCAATCATATCGTGAAAGATTGCAACCATACACCTTTGGAACGTGCCCGGTGCATTGCATAACCCAAAAGGCATGCGACGATAGGCAAATGTCCCGTAAGGGCAGGTGAAGGTAGTCTTCTCTTGATCAAGTGGGTCAATCGGGATCTGAAAGTAGCCGGAGAATCCGTCCAAAAAGCAATAGTACTCATTTCCGGCTAATCTTTCAAGCATCTGATCCATTAAATGGCAACAGGAAAATGGTCTTTACGAGTTTAATCCATTGAATTTTCGTAATAGATGCGAAAACTCTCCATCCATAACCAACCTAGTGGGTATTAACTCATTTTATTCATTTTTTTACCACAGTTATGCTCCCATTTAGGACACAATGAACTCGGGCTTACCCAAGGAACGGTCAGAGATAGGATAATTAACCCGGCACAAGAAGTTTGTGAAATTCTTGCTTAATAACCTCGTGATTTTGGGGTTAACTCTTCTCTGATGTTGAATCTACGATTTTTGGCATTTTCCTCCATCAAAATCATAATGTGTTGCAAAACTTGGAACATCCCCTTAAATCAGAAAATCTCCAAGCATGCATGTTTGTGTGACTTAAGAACCTTGACCAGGGCGGTTTATCCTCATCTTTTAAATTTTTACGATTATGACAGTATTTGTCATCACCCACCAAAAACGCATACTCAAGATGGGATGGGTAAGTCATTGAGTACAAGGTCGAGAGGATCTTCAACATGGAAGGTTTAAATCTTTTCAGGCACATTGATTTCTACACAGGTGACGGAGGAGACTTGGGTCACTTATTGAGCACACTTAACAAATTGCTCAAGGTAAACAGTATCTCCTCAGAATCATAGTATGCCCTCAACAACCAGTTGTATTAGAATCATCATGAGTTCAGAAATTCATACGATCTCTCCATTAGAAAATCACTTCCTCCGAATGGAGTGAAAGATGGAGAGTAAGAAATGATCATAAGGTCGAAGTAGAAGTGGGATTTGCCACTATTCAAAATTTCCAAGTACTTCTTGAACATATTCTTCACAAGCAATGTCAATAACATCGACTCGGTTAACCATTTCAATGATATTGTAGGAGAAAGTCTTTGTATCACCAACTTTGAAGGTCACGGATTGGTCATCATGTCTAAGGGTCATTTGTTCAACAGAGAAACGTCCGATCACGTCACGTGCCTTTCTCAAGAAATGGAGTTCCTAAGATTAGGGGAACCCGAGGATCGGCAACAGTAGATCAATGACCTACGAAAATCGGCAGGAAAGAAAAAACGATTCCAACTTCACGAAAACATCCTCGCATGCCGTAGGAGTAGAAATCTTTCGGACACGAATTAATCGGCAAGTCAGTATCATTTCGAGTTTGTCAAAGTTGGGGAGTACTTAGTTCTTCTCCAAATGGAAAGAAGGCATTAGGTTGATGCTTGCACCGAGATTGGCCAAGGCTAAGCATTCATTCATCTCCAGAAAATCACACGGTATAAGAAATCTACCGGGGTCTCCAAGTTTCTCGGGAAACTTTTTTAGGATAACCGCCGAGCAATTCTCGTTTACCGGATGTCTTTTGTCACTCAATCATTTATCTTTGTCATTGAGGAGCTTTCAAAACATTGTACAAATTTGGGCATGTGTAGGAGAGCGTCCGCGAAACTTAGCTCGAAATGGAGATTCTGAAAAATCTCTATAAATTTTGAAGCTAGAAGATCGTCTTTTTCACGGAGCTTTTCTTTGTTGGCCCTTGAAGGATAAGGCAATGTTGGTTTAGTCTTTGAAACAACAACGGGCTCACCAATTTGGTCATTAGTTTGGACCACCGGAGGTTGGATGTTTTCGGTGCTTGGTTGCACCGTATCCTTTGTCACCTCGGGTTCATTTCCTTCTCTTTAGGAGGAGAAGAATTTGAGGTCATCCATAGGAAACACCGCTTCGGGTGGGATTTGATTTCACATCACCTTTGGTTAGCAATGGTGTTGCTTTGGAAAGAACCCAGACCGAAGTAGAAGCGTGTATACAATTCCCTAATTCAGGGATCATGAGTCCTTATATTTAGCCATTTGATTTTGCTATTTTGCAATAACCGCCGTCATTAGCTTTGACGTAGTTATCAAAATCGGGCTTAGACACACCTGGTGCTGGTGGAACTGGAGCTTGAAAAGTCGGGGGTTGATTAATCTGGGGTTGGTAAACTTGTCCTTGATTGAAATTATTACCCCTATTTTGGTTAAAATTGTTCCCCCAATTTTGGTTGAAATTGATCCCCCGATTTTGGTTGTTATTGATGTTTGCATAGGAGGAAAACCAGGAGGTCGAATTTGGTTTGCAACCATCTGAGGTCGGTAACTGGCATTCCCTTGGTTGTAGTTAACTGTGCGGCGGCTTGTGACACGTTATTCTGAATATTGTCACGATAAATGTTGCCGCGGTGGCTGGACAATTTTGGTAGAGAATGACCACCCCCGCAAGTTACACAACTTTGCTCGACTGCTTTTACAGGAGCGGGAGCTGGAGTTTGGTTTTTCTTATCGAGAATCAATGCTCTAACCATATCTTTCAGCTCAGCAACATCGGATGAAACTGCTGGGGTGGAAGAGTTCGTACTCACTTTTGAAACAATGGCCTTGCTTCGTGATTGACGAACTTTGGACTTGCTCTCGATGATTTTTAGGCATTCTCGAAGAATTTAATCTAGAAAGTTACCACCACGCAGCAAGTTTCAATGAATCTGATCATTCGAATTTTAGGAAAATTATAAATGTATCGAAGTTGATGCAATTCTGAAAAACCCATGATGCGGGCATACCCCAAGAAGATCAATGAATCGGATCCCATTCCTCCGTAAAAAGTTTCATCAAATTTTTGTTGAAATCTTGTGGATTTTCATTCGAAGATTTGTCGTTTTAAGAGGGAGGGAAGAATTATTAATGAATTTTGAGAAAGATCACCCATGTAAGAATCGATCGAGGGGTTCTTTTTCAAGGCCAAATCCGGGGCGGCTCCTCGAGGGAAAATGGAAAAGCATAAGCTTAGGTAAGATGCATTTCATTAATCTCATATTAAAATGAAATAGGTCACATCTATCATATTGAATAAGGAAATTATAAATCTCTGAACTCGTGAATTTATAAATTTCTCAGTTACAAGAGTTGCAACCTTCTTCTTTTTTGTAAATACAAATTATAAATAATAGGCTTAATTATTTACATACGTACAAACAAGTTTCTTTCAATCCGTTTGTACAAACAATTCCTTAATCATCTGTTCATTTCAAAATCTGTATCTCACGTGATTAGCAACTCTCTTACAAATTCATAATCATTCTTTGACATCACTTATTCCATGATCTTCGTATTCTAAAAAATTTCTATTATATTCTGCAACATAATAACAAGGAAACATACAAGAATCTATACAATGTCAAATGATTTCAATACCACTAGGTATGAAAATTTTGACAAAGAGTTGTGATAGCATTCTTATTCGATGTTTAAAGGTTAATGAATAGCGATTCTTTACGATCAGAGTAGCGCAACAGAAGCCTGGTAGGCCCATAACCTACAGGTCTTATAAATCGAAGTATTTCATCCACCCAGGTTCTATCAGGATCTGAAGAAATTCTATTGGCTGTCATCAAGAGGTATGATCTTGAAAATAAGTAGATGTGTAAAAGGAGGTAATTATAAATTAGGGTGTGCAACAAATTATAAAACATCATACACTTGGATTGTGACCTTGATTAACCTAACATAAAAATCAAATTTATGCCCTGTACCTACATCTAAATCACTACAACTTTCAACTAAATCTCGGGATGAGATTTCTGTAAGGGGTGGAGACTATAACAACCCAAGAATTTTCATCAAATGCAAAACCTATTTTACTATTATCACAATTATATGGGGAATTTTTTTGCTTTATTACCTTACTTGCATTGTTAATATCTCATTATGCAAGGTAACTTGCATAACTAAAGTAGACGAGCTCACGCAACCTATCTTATGGCAATCCTGTCTTCATATATGTCAAGCAAACATCATAACATGTCAAGTCAATATCTTAATATCCTTATTACAAAGTACATTATTCCTATAATGTACCATCGTAAACGTTATATCAATAATGGGCTTGTAAAAACCATTAATCGTATACCTCTAAACCCTAAATTCCATGAAGGGTTAATATCTAAAGTGAATATACAAGTAATATAACATCTAATTTGAAATATAAACTCCCTCCAAGTCAAGTACAAGTTTTCAAAGCACAATGTACAAGTCATTAAGCATGATCTCTAAAATAGAACCGTTTACCTCCGTTATCCATTATCATTTCTTCACATCACTTGTGGTACAACTAAACACTCATTATACAATTTTTTAAACCCTAATTATTCAATTCATAAGCTTTCATACATATTTTTACTCTCAAAACCCTAATAACAAAAGTCAGAAACCTAACCTGAGCTAAATACTAAACCTGAACCCATTTCTTTGTTTTTATACATTGTAAACAAAACCAATACTCAAAATAAGTTTTAATAACTTAATAGAATGGGATTCGTTTATTGATTGACACAAAAATATTATGAGAATGACCTTTTAAAAGTAGACGAATGACACTTAATATCTTGGCAAAATATGTCAATATATATATATATATATATATATATATATATTGACATATTTTTCCAAGATATTAATTGTCATTCGTCTACTTTTAAAAGGTCATTCTCATAATATTTTTGTGTCAATCAATAAACGAATCCCATTCTCGTTTATTAAAAGTCGGTCTAATCTTTCTCCGTAAACATACGTCTCGATTCTTTTTATTTCATCATTTAGGTTGTTTTTAAAATAATGATTACTTGTGTCTAGTTTCTACTTCTCTTTCAAAGTGTCATACTTTAGAATAATAAAACCTAGAAGTGCATGTCTAGTTCCCCGCTAATGTTTTGCTATATGTATATGTGCACTTGTCTACTAACTTTGTTTTGTAGCACAACAATATCTTGATTCCTTGGTTCCCCAAATAAGGGGGAGCATACACCAAGGGGGAGCACTTGCAAGCGCTCTACTCATTTAAATTGCATCAAACTTCTTGAGCATCGATGGTAATTTATTTGATCCATGGATCCGTTAGAGTCAATATACAAGGAATGATATTATCATGGGGACGCAATAAGCAAGGGGGAGCTAGGAGATATGTGGGTAAATAGCATGGAGTTGGTTAAACCATGATGATAGAAGACTTCACTAGGATGATGCAAGCTTACCTTTATAGGAAGATAGGATTGGAGATTGTCAAATACGATGAAGGGCTCATCCATACTCCAAATACTTCACCTCCTCCACTTCAAAATCACCCTCAACCTTAAGATATACTTAGAGCATCTACCTTTTCCTTATTCCTTCAAACTATACACTCGAAGTACCTACACCTTTATTCCTCATATCTTCTCCTCATACCTCAAACATATATACCCGAAGCACGTACCCTCTTCTCATGACTTCTTCTCAAAATCCCTAACCTAATCTACTGTATACCTTTTTGCTCCAACCATAATCTACTGTATACCTTTTTGCTTCGACAAAAGGGGGAGAAGGGAGTGTAAACGAGTAACTTTTAAACTTTACTATGTGTTATAGTTTACATAGTTTGTCATCATCAAAAAGGGGGAGATTGTTAGTGCAAATATTACGATATTTAATCTATACGATCTCTTTATGTTTTGGTGATGACAAAATATCGGACTTTCAATAAATAAAGTAAAGTGTTCAAGTTACTCGTAATACAAATCTCAATGCATTACTACATCAACATCTCTCGACGTCTCAAATCTGCATCAACACCGATGTTTGTTTGCACCCGACGTAAATCACATAAGGTATGTACAAACAAACATTAAACTTGTAGGATGATCAAAGAAATAAGTTTTTGTCTTAAAACTTCACATTTTTATAAATGTGACAAAACAAGTTTTCAAAAATCAATTAGATAAATTATTTTTGAATTATAAAGAAATGTTTAATGTGGTAATTATTTCAAAATTCAAATCTGGCTATTCCCCCCCCCCCCCAAAAAACATGTCAACTTTTAGAAGCATGTTTATCACCACAAAAGACTACAAACAAGGATCTGTCGGGGTGGCCCCTTAATTATCCGGCGGCCCCCTAATATATTTGGGACCGCCGTTTCCTGACAGGCTGTTTTTCAGCTCCTATAAATAGTGCGTACCATCCAACTTATTTTCAATACCTTTTTGCCACAAATTTCTCTCAGTTTCTTTCTCTCTCTTGATCTCCACTAATCTTTCTAAAATCTTTGATATTTACATTGGTTTAATTCTTGTTTAAATGTGATCCAATCTTCCTACTCTTTCCTTCTTCCTCAAGCGTTAGAGAAAGAAAATTTGGTCATCTTCAAGATCAAAATTTTGTAGTCTAGTTAGTCCATTTGTTACATATAGATCGAGTCCATGTCTTCCAATCTTTAGTAGTGTGTTAGATCAAAAGGATGTATATTATTGAGATGGGTTTATTGTGGGTTGGTTAGTATTTTAGGCCTTAAAATACATTGGTGAAGTGGTAGATTGGTTCTAGCTAAGATTAGGACTCGACATTTAACTTAGTGTAGGAAAATAATGTAAGCGGCGTGGTTTATGTGTTTAGGCCATAAAACACAAGATTTGTTATGTTAGGCCATAAAACATAACGGGTTTGGTTATACTTGAAGAAGAACTCGACATCTAGCTTAGTGTTAAAAAATAATGTAAGCTTTGGTATAAGGTTTTCTCCGCCGAAAGGGAGCTTGTTGATTAGTGAAGTAACTCTTGAGTTGGATACTTGAGTAGTGGAGTAGAGAGAAGAGGAGCTTCATGACCGAACCACTATAAATCATCGTGTTGGTTTGCATTTTCTTTTACCCTTCACTTTACTTACTTATTTACATTTATCGCTTTACTTTTATACTTGCATTGTACTCATGATTGTGTGAATGATTGTGTATATCCTGTTAGCTAAAGTAGTGTAGCTCTTTGTCCTAAATATTGTGAGTGTGGTTATATTGTTAGAATATGCTTTAGCTATTGTAAACCTATGATCGACACTTCTTATATTGTGTCAAACTTGATTGGTGATTTGATACAAAAAATCTAGACTGTTACTATGATAATTGCATTCGTTGCAATTATTACAAATAACGGGTATATAATAACGTGACCCAAGATCATAACAATACCATTTTCATAATAATTGTGTTTGTACAATTATTACACTATGACTTGTATTCAAACTGTTTATCAAACCTATGAATTTCACTCAACCTTTGTGTTGACTTTTTAGCATGTTTATCTCAGGTTATTGAGCAATATACGGCACGGAGTGGCATGGACTCGAAGATGGCTAAAACTTGTTATCATTCACATTGTAACTAGATTTTGGGACCTACTTTTGTAAAACTCTGATTTGAAATAAATGATAACATATCTTTTGAATAAACGTCTCTTTTGAAGTCGTTTTCTATGATTATGATTGTTGTATCCATGAAGTAATACCCCAGATTAGCTTCCGCTGCTATATTGTAAAAATGGGGGTGTTACAACTATCTCCCTTGCGTATTCAAATTATTCAGGCGTCGTTTTCTTCTTCGAAACAACGCATATTCCCACTGAAAACAGATTGTTCCCAGCGTGTTTGTTTCTTCTCGTTCACTTGTTCTTGGAATCAAACGAGCGTACGAACTAACGTAGGCTTTGATGCCAATTGTTGTCCCAATATGTTGAGTCGAAATCTAGTTGCAAATATACTGAATAATTGTTATTTCGTCTAACTTTTAATCGTTGTATGTACATACATATATATACGGTTCTAAGTGAACCATTATGTCTCTTCGGTTTGTAACCGAATTTAACTAACTAACTAACCGCCATAACTAACTAAACGGTTATAAACTATCTAACGTACAAGTTTAGTCCTTTAAAATTCACTATTTACATAAGAAGCAACATCGAGATTATTTAGTTCACATATTATATGTTTCGTTACACCCTTTCGCCTAAGCCAACCCTGTAGTCTATATTTTCTTTGTGTTGAAATTCCCGGCTACTTAAGTCCATGGTTCCCTTGTATCATCATCACTTTTGATACTATTTATCTCAAGTGGGGGGATGTATATTGTTGTAATCATATGCTACAGAAGTGATGTGTAAAAAATGTTTGAATAAACTTCTGTCGCATATTTATGTTGGTTACGTGTTATAAAACCAATAGTTATTCGAGATATGGAGATGGTGCACCTATAAGCCATATGTATGATTTTGATGGTTGGGCTAGTATGATCTGCTTCATCATTTCAAAGCAAGACTTCATTATTACATCCAATACTAGCCCATTATTATTATGATCAGATTTCCGCACTTGAACACTTGGACTTATGGATGAACAGTAACCGGTTATGAAAACCTTAGATTATTTAGCCTACTTGTTTTGTGTTTATTTTCATCAATTAAACGTGAATCCCATGTCTTATCCTAACCCTTTTAATGGTTCTAGCCTTTAGCCTGCTTGAGTTAAGGAATGGGCAATCACATGTGTCTCATTCATGGATTTGGACGAGCATGTGTGGTTTTGTCGCCTTTTCTGGATAAGTGGTATCGGAAAGAGCCCATCACCTGTTTAAACATGTGTGTGTTACCCATGTTGCCTTTAAGAGCTGTTTAGACCCTAATTCTAGTTGGTGCAGATTTTGTACTTTCCAAGCTTATGATAGAATACATGCTATGATAGTGCAATTGAGTGATCACCCCGAAAATGAAACACTTAGACTAGCAAGAGTTGAGTGATTTTGATCCCTTTTTGTGAGGTGTTCGGCTTTGATGTTTTCTAGCATAAGTATATTATGAATTTATTTCTCTGAGTTAAATTAGGGAAAATCTTTTTTATGAATTATTCTAACATGTCTACTTAAGGGTAAGTAGAAGTCAAGTGGGGGGATATTTGATAACATCAAATAGTTGATACTTTTTAGTGTCAAAATCCCTATCTAAATGCTTATAATTATTGTGTATTTGCTTGGAAATGGTACTTAATCACTTTATATTTTGTTTACAGGTAATTATGGGCATTAGAGCGAAGAGACACAAGAATTGGACATGGAAAACGAGCAAAAGTAGGATTCTCAAACCAATTACGCCGTAACTACCCTGCAGGAACTACACCGTAACTCAATTAAGGAAACTTTGGTCATCACCATGGTTATGGCATAACTGCTTCGTCACACTTACGCCGTAACTTACCACATTGAAGATTGATGACTCATCCTAGTCATAGTTACGGCGTAACTAGGACTCTACAGTTACGTCGTAACCCATATTTAGCCTGCATCATGGAAGCCCACATGTTGGGAAATAGATTGTAAAGACTTAATACTAGTAGTATAACAGTTAAGTCTGGTAGTAATAGTTAGTTCTGTTAGTACTGAGTTAATACTGGCAGTACTAAGTTAAGTATGGCAGTACTAAGTTAGTACTGGTAGAGTAGCAGTACTAGAGTTAGTACTGGTCATAGTTAGTTAAGTCTGTTCATAGTTAAGTCTGTTTATGTAACAGAATAGTAATAGT